>JANHAO010006910.1:0-20812 GCA_026873985.1 Saraca asoca
CAAGGATCCCTGAAATGATTAATGAGTCTTATGCAAAACTCAGCCACAAACAATCCATCAAAATCTCAATGCATTGCTTAGTTTTTCTATCCTCTTTCTAAAGGTGATTATTAAAATCTCAATAACCATATTAATATCTAAATTAAATGGATCCATTTAACTCAGATATCACAGTAAAAACAAAGAGAAAAGGAGGAGAAGTGACCAGTAATTTGAATGCAAAATGAAGGAATAAAATCTCTATATTAATCTTCAAGTGTCAACACTTGGACTGATTACAAAGTTAGCCTTCCATGGAAGGTAGAAAAATATAGAGAAAAGGAAAGCAAAAGCTTGCTCTCTGCACATGAAAAAACTCTCTAAAACTACACTAAAAATTAAACTAAAAACTTCAGCTTAAAAGACTTTTCCCAGGTAGAAAGAAGGCAGTTGTTGGTAGGTGAGTGGACAATGATTATGGTGTAATATAGTCCGATTTTGCTTACTGCCACTGCTCTTGCATGCTGTGCATTTTGCAGGCTATTTTCCTCTAGTTTTTCATTGATTAACAAGTCTCCAGCTGAGTGAGTGAGAGTTAGAGCAAGAGATGATGCATTGGGCTCAAGATCCATGCCAATTGAGGCCTTAAAACTCTAACTCTACAGAGGCCCATTTTATAGCAATTTTGCCTCTGTGTTACAGCTCATTTTTCATGCCTATAATGATCTATTCAGGTCAGGAAATCTTCATATGAAATGTAGCATTATGTCTCAGCTTCCATTTGGGCTTAGTTTAACCTTAATTGGACCTCTATAACTCCAGTTATGGTCTAATTAGTGCACAAAGGTCAGGCTACCCGAGATAGTATTCTGGTCTTGACTTCAACTCCAATTTCAGATAGCCAATTATATGATTCAGCCTTGGAGGTCTGCATGAAAGTTGTAGGGCTATGTCTTAGATTTCATAAAGAATCACATTAATTAGACAAGTGTAGCTCAAAGTTATGACCAGATTATAGAAACTACTCAAAATTGCCAAATTATGCAGAATTTTCCAAATGATTCCAATTGACATAAAATCATAAATATGCATTAACACTGTTGAAAGTAAGTCATTTTGGACCTTAAAATGCTAAGTGAGAGGACAAATAAATGAGTGAAATATTTCATTATCACTCATCACCTCTATCAGAGTTGAACGTTTGATCTTCTTCCCTAATTTGAGCTTAGTGTAGCTTTAAAGGACTTGAAGACATCCAATGACATTGGTTTTTTTGTGAGCAAATCTATTCATTTAAATCTAGAATAATCATCTATAAAGGTGATGAAGTACTTGTAACCACCCACGACTAATGGCAAAATAAGTCCACTTATGTTATTGTAAATTAGTTCTGAGGCATCTTGTTTTCTATCTCTATTTCCCTTTCTAACTTTAGCAGGAAGTTTTCCCTTTATACAATCCACACACATGCCAAAATCTGAAAAGTCTAAATCATGTAAGCTTCCTTTTTTCATCAATATTTGCATTCTCTCTCTGGAAATATGACCTAAATGCATGCACCATAACATTCAAGAATTATCATCAACTCTGCTTCTTTTCTTTCCAACCACTAAATTAATAGAGTTTGTGAAATTAAGATCTAAACTGATTTGATACAAGCCATCAAACAAAGTATCAAAACTAACTATACACGAATTATAAATCAAATCAAATTTACCATTGTCAAAATGATAAGAGTTTCTAACAAGGTCTAATGCAACAACTAAAATTAAATTTTTCCTTATAGAAGAGACATAAACAATGTTTTTAAGTTCTAATACATATCCAGTAGATAAACACTAAAAGATGTCGTTGATGTGTTCCACTTGTACTCTATGACGATTTCTAAACTGAACGATCAATTCTCAATTGCTTGGCTTCCTTAGGTTACCTTGCTTTTTCTCAAGTCATTTCTTATATTTACAGTAATCCACTTTTTTGTGTTCATATTTCTTGTAAAACCTACAATTTCCTTTGAATTAAGCTTTCTTAGGCTTGTAGCTATTATTTTTCATACCATCATTTTTCTTATCATAGGAGAATTTTTCTTTGTTATCTTTCTGATGCCTCAAAGTCGATCCATAAGAAACTAGATTGACTATTTTCACCTTTCCTTCCTAATATCATCCTATATTTATGCAATCATATGAATCAATTCATTTATGATCCATTCACCTTTCTATAAGACATCTTCAAAACATCAAATTCAGCAGATAATGACTCTAGTGCACACCAAATAGTAGACTTTCACCTAGGCCAATAATCATGCTCTTTAGTTTGTTAAAATAATGAACCAACTTCAAAATGTGCTCCTACACTATACTAACACCATCATAAGTGGTTTTTTCAAGCAATGAGAGGTAATGGCCTTTTTTAACTTTGTCAGATTCCATGAATTTCTTAGCAATAGATTGAGAAAAGACTTGGCCTTTCCAGTTTCAAGATTTTTTATTTAATGGTCTTATCCATTGTATACTTCATAACCATCAAACACACTCGATTTGAGTGTGTCCTTTTTATGCTTTGCCTTTTGTTTAGCACTTGAATTTGCATAAATAATAGGCTCCTCCTCTCTAAGTGCCAAATCCATATTGATGATTGTCACTTCTATTTTCAATGCTCCTCTTATTCTGAGCAGAGCCCTTAGTTTCGTCCTTCTACTCAGACTTCTTTATGCCAAGGGTTTCTTCTCACCTAATCTGTTTAACAGGCCACTCATAAAATTCAGCTAGATTTTTTACTAGGGATTTGTACAGGCTTTTATACAGCTTTCCAACTTTGTAGAATCTCGTTGATATTACTGTTAAGATGTTTTCCACCATGGGATTCTCTAAGGAATTGGCCTCATGCCTGAACTTGGTATATAATCTTTTAATGACTTATGCCTGTGCTGCAAGATCATGGCAAGGTGGCAAGGAGGCATAAGCTATTTCTTTAGTGCTCAGTACTGGTTAGTGAATTTCCTTTGACATTCTTCCTAATTATTGATATTATGAGCTGGGAGGCTTCTGAACCATGCTCAAGGTATGCTTTCTAGTGTAGCTAGGAAGATATGGCACTTGATCAAAGGATTAGATGTTTAGAGGTCGATCTAGATGTTGAATGCATCTAGGTGGTCACATGGATCGTTATCCTCATCGTATGGCAAAATCATGGGGATTTTGAGCTTGTGAGGGAGGGGTAGCGCTTTGATCTCTTTAGAGAAAGACGAACTCTCCTCATAGCAAGCTTGATCATTTTGAGCTTGAGGGCATTCCTCCAGCTGCTTTATCCTTTGAAGGAGTTCTTCTATCATGGGGCCATGCACTTCAGACTACTAGCTAGGAGGTCGCTGGTTTGTTTTCTCCTACTCACTGAAGTAACAACTTGAGGTATGTCCTTAGTTGGCCTTGTGCAAACTCTCAACTCAGTGCGAGCTTCCATGTTGCTAATTGTTATGGTTCTCACATGATTGGTGAGCTACTAACTTCATTCATTGATTGGAGGAGCGAGCAGAATCAGAGTATTGATGCGTCTATCTAGACGATCTTTCCTCCTAAACTTCTTCGTGCAACTGCTAAAGCTTTACAGCTATCTCAACTTATTTTTGTGTGCCCAGGGTGTGTGTTTAGGCTAGCATTTTGACTACCTCAACTAACTCTCTCATTGTATTTTCAAACATTTGCTAGGATTGGTGAGTTGTCTGTGCTTCATCAGTTCCAAGAGCAACAGCAAGCTAGTGGTGAGTTTCAGGGGGCAAATCAAAGGCGTTTCCTGCAATGGAGGTGTTTGCTGGTTGGAAAGTCAGAGTGCTAGAGCTTCTTGTGGTTCTTCCCACAGCTATTGTAGTTCAATTAGAGAATCAATTCAAAACATAGAAAATAAGCCATAAAACAAATGAGTCCCCATAGATGGCACCAAAATGTTGACGGTGGATTTTGGTTCGGGTCCAAATTTAGCCAACCAGAAGTTCTTCTGAGACTCAAGCCCTTTTCTGATTATGCGAGCTGAAGGAGGAGGGAATGAAAGAGGAAGAACGACAGGGAAGCTAAGAGGTTTTTAACATGGTTCAGCAAAAACTGAGTAGCACTAGTCCCTACGTCCACCGTAGCTCTTATTGATCTGAAGAGAATTTTACAAAGTTTTAGTATTGGCTTCTGGCTTCCCTTTGCAGAGAGCTCATTCCTCTTATTTATAGAGGAAGAAAGGTTACAAGTGTAATTTAATAAATTGTAATTCTGTTACATTAAGTATTAAATGCATAAGACTGCCTAGACTATTGCAAAATGGCTTTTATAGGTTACTTTCTGCGGGTTGGGCCTGGTGGGCTACATTTTGCAGACAGGCACTAAGAATAATCTGAGAGTGTTTCCTTGCGGTCTTGATTATGGTGAGCTACTAGCTAGGCGAGGTGCTGTGTGCAGTGAGCTTTGTCCGAGATTGCTGCTGACCTAAGTTAGGGCGGTCATGCTCACGCTTGGCGATGAGAGCTCACTCTAGGTGAACCAATGGCTACACAAGTTGGTCTCATCTCTAGCGTGTTTGACCTCATTTTGTTCCCGAGCTCACATTTCACATCCTAGCGATCTGACCTTTTGGCTTAGCGACCTAAGCTCGTCTCCTCATAGCCTAGCTGTTCGAGCTCGTTTCTTTAGTGACCTGATGTTTCAGCTCAGTGATCTCAAACTGGTGCGAGCTAGGTCTTTACGAATTGGACTTTGTTGTTAAGCTTTTGCCAGCCCATTTTATACTATGCCTGAAAACATATTCATAACAATAGCATATTTAAATATTATTAACATAGCACTCTCATTAGTTCAATCAACATTTTAAGATTTAATTTTTAGAAATTGTTATATAACTGGACCCATAATAGATAGGTTCATAATTACATAAAATTTTAATGGCATAATTCAAGTCCAATGATTCCAACAAAATTATTTATTATGCACATAAATATGTTAAAAATAATTTATAAGAGAAGTAGTGTCCAAAAATTAAACTTAGAGAGTGGAGCACTATGATATAGACACCGTTGCCTTCTTATGCAAGGAAGGCACTACATAACCTTCATGCATCTATGGTACGTGTGGGCCTCAATTAGGCCTACTAGATATCACATTATTCTTAAATTACATTAACTTGTAAACTAGAAATATAGACACAAGAAAATGCTTAGTCTAGTGGTGCAATTCAATGTTGTTGAACATATACGGTTTGACAGACTCTTTTTTTAAGCAATCCTAGTTAAGAGAGGACTGTTACTGCAATTATTAGATAAATACAATCTAATTTAGGATAAATCCTACCCATTATAGGATTATTAAATTATAAGCAAAATATTCTATTATAAGAATAAATTATAAGTCTAATGAATCAAACCAAATTTTTATAAATTTTTAAAAAATTTAAACTGAATAAATTAAGTCAAAATCAAAGATAAATCAAAGTATGTGGATGGTGTCACTGCCAGGGCTTAGTATCATGGCTGTAATTTGCCCGAGAAAGCAGTTTGAGAAATTAATTGCAGGCAGGGAAGGCAGTTTATTGATGAACCGCCAAGACAGGTGAAAGTGTGGTCCTTGATTGTTGCCGGTCCCGTTCCGTATATTTTCTAGCTCACCGAACTGGCGCTGATTGTGGCCCCCAACGAGTTGCATGCCTTCCGCTTGCGGCTTTTTCACCTGTGTAGGGTGAAAAAAATAAAAACAAACTTTTTCCCTGTTGTTTCAAAACTATTTACATATGTTTTTGTGAAAACGTTACTCGTAACAAAATTTTGTACTTTTTTTATTTTTTTAAAACTTTTTTGGTACCCAACTTTTTCTATTTTTAAATGAAAAGTTAGAAAACGTTATTTTTTTTATTTTTAAAAAAATAAAATATAAAATTAATATAAAATAATTAGATAATATGTCATAATTAATTATATATTAATTAAAATTTTATTATGAATAAAAAATTCAAATATTAAATTTTAAAGAAAATAAAATTTTTTATTTTTTCATAAAACAAAAAAAAATAAAAAATTGAATTTTCTAGGAAACCTCCCTAACTTTTTCTTTTCTTTTTTTTTTCTTATTTTTCTATAAAAATTTAAAAAATTTAAAAAAATAAAAAAAATAAAATTAATATAAAATAATTAGATCATATATCATAATTAATTATATATTAACTATAATTTGAGAAAATATTTCCCAATTTTTTTTATTTTTTTATTTTTTTTCTTATTTTTTAAAAAAGAAAAATAAATAAAAATAAAAATAAAAAATTTTTAAAAAATAAAAAAATTATTTTTATTTCTTTATTTTCTTAAAAAATTAAATTTTAAAAAATTTTAATATTTAAATTTTTTATTCATGATAAAATTTTATTTTTTTATATAATTGATTGTTACATATAATTTAATTATTTAATATAAATTTTATTTTTTTATTTTTATTATTTAAAATTTTTTTGAAAAAATATTTTTATATTTTTCTTTTTCTAAAAGAAAAGGTCGGGAAACATTAGAGTTAGCAATGTTTTTTCAAAAAATTTATTTTTTTATATTTTTTTATATTTTTCTGTTTTAAAAAAATAAAAAAAAATAATTTTTTTAATTTTAATATTTAAATTTATTATTCATGATTAAATTTTATTTTTTATTAAAATTTTGTTTAACATATAATTAATTATGATATATTGTCTAATTATTTTATGTTAATTTTATTTTTCTCTTTATTTTTTATTTTTTGAACTTTTTTTATTTTTTTAAAATAAAAATAAGAAAAAGGAAAAGAAAAAGAAAAAAATTAAAAAAATTTGGAAATACTTTCCAAAAATTTTATTTTTTTATTTTTTTATTTTTAAAAAAAATAAAACATTCAATTTCTTTAAAATTTAATATTTAAACTTTTGGTTAATGATAGAATTTTATTTTTTTTATTAAAATTTTAAGTAATATATAATTAATTATGACATATTATTTAGTCATTCTATATTAATTTTATTTTTTTATTTTTTTAAATTTGTTTAGATTTTTTATTTTTATTTTTATTTTTATTTTTTAATTTTTATTTTTAAAAAAATAAAAAAAAGGTTGGAACCAACGTTTCCAACTTTTCATTAAAAAAATAGAAAAAGTTGGTAAAACTAAAAAAAATTTAAGAAAAATAAAAAAAAAGAAAACATTATTAAGAGTAAGTTCTCTACATAAACAAACCACCTACATAAATAGTTTTGAAATAATACTATTTGGAAAATAATTTTTTTTTCACCCCATACAGGTGAAGAGGCCTCCGCCTGCTGACTCAGCTACTTATCTATCCTTTTGCCCTTAAAAATTTACTATCATTTTCTAACTTTTTTTCTTCCAATTTTCAAATTTGTATATCATTCCTCGTCTTTGATAATGGTTAAAATTATTCCGATACAAATTATTAGATGTAGTTTAATAGTAAAAAATTTAAATAATTTATTGAAAATCTTAAATATAAATTTTTTATTGTCAATGCATAAAAAGATTATTTTGAAACATATATTATTACAATTATTATTCATAACTATATTATAAAAATATACATAATATAATGTACAAAATTATAAGAAATTTATGCGAAGCAAGTCACTTTTCTATGCAACTTCCCTCCTTCCTCATGCAAAGAGACTCACTCACACAAATTTTATTAATCTTTTTAATAGAACAAGGGCAAAGTAAGTATTTTTTGTCATATTATAATATAGATCTCAGTGGTACTACTCCCTATAAATAAGATGTTTTTTAATATTATTGAATGAATATTAAAATTAAAAAAATTATTTATTAAAATATACAAATAATTTTAATAAAATTTCACATAAATTATTCAAATTTTTCGTTAGAAAAAATTTTGATTTTTATAAAATTAATTATATTCGTTACATAAATATCCACGAGTTCTGAGAAAACGGTCGTATTCTCGAGGCTAAGAAAAAAAATCTGATTCGTTTCTATAGTTCCTACTGAAATACAGACGGCAGAGATTATAGAGAACCCAACAGTAGTGCTTAACGACATGGTAGGTAATTCTATCTCTGCATCCAGGAATCGAAAGGTGAGCAAATTCTCTTCGATTTTCTCAGGTGAGCTAGCTTCAGAGGCATCATTGATTTAATGAGAGCCACCTGTCTCATCTTCCTCACATCGTGAAAAACCCCACAAGATAGTTTTCGATGAAAACAATGCCCCAAGCATCCTCCTTTTCCTCTCTAAAACCATGCCCGTGTGGCAGATTTCACAAATTTCAATCTTCTGACTAAAATTCCTTTCCTTTTGCTCCAATTTAATTTAATTTGTGTTTCGGGGTTCGATTTTTCTCATGGCACCTATCAATGTCAAGCAATCTCCGAACCAAACTACTGCCCAAACCATAGCTTCTTCGTCCCAGGATGCTCGCGTTCTCGTGCGGGAAACCCTCCGTATCAGCGCCAATTTGGCGTCTTCGCCGGGCATTGCTGCTCCTCCTATTGAAACAACGTCAGATCCTTCTTCAGTTTCGTTGGTTGAATTGGAGTGTCGGAGGAGAATTGGAAGTGTTGCCGTTGGAGGAAGTGAATTCATAGATTCGAGCTTGAGATTGATTTGCTGTGAAGAAATTGATGGCCGTAGATGGAAGTATGTGGCAGAGAACGATGGGTCAGGTGGCTTGAAGAAGAACTCCTTTCGTGCGCTCAGTTTGCATAGTCCTCAAGCTCCAGTTGATGTCAGTTTTTTATTTTTAAAAAACTCTACTCCAATTTCACTTTTTTTTTTTCTAAGTTAATCAATCTTCAATTTTATCACAGTTTTTGTTTGTCGTCAATTTTTCTCGCTGTTTGATATCTGAATTTTTCATCAATTTGTTTTTTTCATGGTGAATTCGTGGAGTTTCTACCTTCCTTCCTTGCCGATTGCAACAACGGATAAATGCAGGGACTTGTAATTTTTAAACTTTAAGAGAAGTTAGATTTTAAAATTATACTTTACATAAATTTCGCTATCATGTTATTATTATTTTAAAATATGATAGAATAAAAAGTTGTTGGAGATGTATTTAAGTGCTTGATTTACTGCTAATACAGAAGTTATGTTGGTTTTTTAATCCAGGTTCTCATTTCCTGTCATGAACTTAATTTGGATTTTGATTTTGTATTTCCTGAATCATGTCCAGATTTAGACTTAAAAAGGGCTATGAAAGGCCTCGTTGTCTTGATGAATAATTGTAAATGATAAATCAGTTTGAAGCTTTTTCTTTTTTTCTCCTTGTTAACTACTATGTCACCTCAACCAAAAATTGGAATTATCTTTTTAGTTGAAATTAATATCCAATTTAGGCATGAAAAAATAATAAACATTGTTTTTTAACTTGTTGATGAAATCAATTGTTGACACTTGAAAATGTTATTGACGTTGATGGCTTAATGTTATATTGTTATGTAACTCTTTTGTGAACTTTTATTTATTTATTTTCTCTTGCTGATAATTCTTCTGTGAACTTTTAAAAGACCGCTGACATAGAAAAAGTGTAGAGAGCTTCTGATTATATCTTGTGAATTAAGTTTTCCATGCGTTTGTATGCAGGAATTAATGTCATTTGCAAGATCCTATGTTGTTCCAGAAGGTTTCCCTGATAGCGTTACCCCTTCATATGTCCCATACATGACATGGCGAGCTCTAAAGGTATTTGCTTCTTGATTTGTAAGATTTTCAAGTGTTACCGCATATTTGATCCTCTACAATGTGTTTCAATGTTCTTATGGTGTCATCTTGAAGTTACTTCATGGCTATTTTGATGAACATATTGGATTAACGTGTAGCACTTTTTCGGTGGAGCAATGGGCGTTTTCACAACTCAAACGCTTCTGAGTTCAGTTGGAGTCTTTAGAAACAGAGCTACTCCTGGGGCTGTAGCTATCAACTGGATTCTCAAGGTATGGATAATGTGCATATACTACGATTAATGAAGCCTGATCTTGTAATTGCAAGCTTTATTGAGCTACTCTTGACTCCGTTGTACAATGGTTACTATGCAAGTGACTTTGTTAATCATATTTATAGGATGGTGCTGGCCGTGTCGGAAAGATGCTTTTTGCTCGTCAGGGCAAGAAATTTGATTATGATTTGAAACAGGTAGTAAGCTACTGCGTCCTTCCTTCCTTCTCAAACTGGTGATGTAATTGGATTTGTTCTACAAATTACTCTCTAAAAGCTATTGTGTTACAGCTGCGGTTTGCAGGTGATCTTTTGATGGAGTTGGGTGCTGGAGTGGAATTGGCAACTGCAGCAGTGCCACATCTTTTTCTTCCCTTGGCTTGTGCTGCTAATGTAGCAAAGGTTTGATGGCTTTCTTATGGTTAGTGAATTAGTCTCTTGTCAATTCAGCAGGTTCATTTCTTTACATTGTTTGTAGAATGTTGCTGCTGTAACATCAACATCAACCCGGACGCCAATTTACAAAGCCTTTGCTAAAGGAGAAAACATAGGGGATGTCACAGCCAAGGGAGAATGTGTAGGAAATATTGCAGACCTGGTATGTTTATGAACTTCGTTATCTTTGTATTGTAAGAATGAAATTGAGATACACTCGTCAGATTATTTGAATTCTTGGTATAATTTTAGAAGCTTTGAGCATTGAAACAATGGTAGATGGTTAACTTAGAATTTGCTGTTGAGTCTGATTTTATCAAGTTTGTAAATATTTCATTGATCATATGTTTGGGTATCAATAATATTTTTAAATTAGAACATTTTTTTCCCCCTGGAATCTTCTTCCAATACAATTGGTGATTTAACTGGGCATCTTCGTGGTTACATTTTTGCATTTGCATGCCTTCTGCTTGTGTATATGGAGTTATAGTTTGCTCTGAGCTCAAACTTTTGAAGTGGGTTATTGTTTTGATGGTATAATAAAAAAGGAAAAGGAATAAGAAATATTGGTCTGAAGTCGGCTGATGATTTTTTAATTAGTTATTTGGTATTTTAGGTGACTCTAAGATCCTTTTAGAATTTTATCTTTCATAAGTAACTTCATCGTTTAAATTATCTTCAATTGTTGATGGAGTAATATCATGAATTTTGTTTTCTTTTTCTAATTTGCAGCTAGGAACTGGGATGAGCATATTGATTGCAAAAAAAAATCCGTCCTTGGTCACCACATTTGCCCTCCTTTCATGTGGATACATTCTTAGCTCTTATAGGGAGGTATGTTTGTATCTTGAAAGGTGAAGTTACTTATCTTTTTCTATATCCAATTTGGTGGTTGTATGTCCTTATTCCTTTTGTGTATTGCATCAATAGGTAAGATCTGTGGTTTTGCACACACTGAACCGGGCAAGATTCAGCGTGGCAGTAGAGTCCTTTCTCAAGACAGGTACAACGCCACCCAAAAATAGTAGTTGTGTTAAATTGATCAAACAATTTCATCGTAGCACCAGAGGCTTCCTCTGATATATTATTCCACCATTTGTTTTATCCATAGTTTAATTAATCTATTTTATTTCAGGGAGAGTACCCACTTTGCAGGAGGGTAATATGAATGAGAACATATTCAGTTTTCCATGGAAGGATAGGCCAGTTGTCCTTGGTATATGGATGAACTGAGATCTTTACTTTCTAATTACAACCATTTTGCTCTAAAAAATTTAGAACTGAAGTTTTTTTTTTTCTTTCCAGGATCAAGATTCAAGGATGCATTCCAAGATCCTGGTGCATATCTTGCCCTAGAGCCTTTATTTGAGGTATATCCTTTTTGAGGGAATACATGTTTAATTTTCTCTTGCATTTGTATTTTGATTAGTCATATTCTGATGCGTAACGCATCATGCGTTATTAATTTCTTTTGCTTGGTATCAGAAAGAGAGGTATATTGTTGCATATAACCCTTCAAAGTGTAAGGTATATGCACTGCTCAAGGATCAGGCGAAGTCAGATGACATTCTAAAAGCTGCATTCCATGTGAGATATCATGCATATTTGTCGGTTTATGTGGGGAACGTTTCTGTCTTAAAAGTACTCAAGATTTAAATCATGTGCAGGCTCATGTGCTTTTGAATTTCATAAATTCGTCAAATCAAAGTAAGGTTTCTTCTAGTAAGTTGGGGGAGGATTTTAATTCAAACATACACACAATTGCTGATCTTGAGGCTTGTGTTGCCGATTCATGCAAGATGGTAGCAAACATTTATGGGCTTTTCAAAAATAACGCTAAGGAGCAGGTACCCATTATTTCCATTCTTTTCTTGGCATCCTATAATGCTTGCTTCTACAAGAGTTTGGGGTCTTGTCTCATAATATGTTAGCTTTGAAATGAATTTGGTTGCCATTGAGATGTCTCAGATTGATGCTTGACTATACTTTGAGCATGATAAATTCCCAAATGTTTCTTTTGAATTTTGAGATTGGGAATCTGTACTAGAACTCTCATTGGGTGTTTTGTGGTCTGGTTTGATGTAGTTTTTAGTATTTTAGCCACTCTCTTGGAGGATTAGGGCCTATTTGGAAGTGTTTTCAGTTGTTTTTGTTTTATTATTTTTTAAAAATTATTTTTTTAGAACAAAAAAAATAAAAAATTTATTTGGATGTAAATTTTAAAAACAAGTGTTTTCTTTATTTTTGAAGATGAAAAAATACATTTAATATTATTTACAACTTTGTTATTAATGAAAACAAGTATTCTTCTTATTTTTTGAAAAAAAATCTGAGAACAGTTCTATACAAAAATAAGGAAAAACACCATTTTGTTATTTCCTGAAAATTATTTTTTCAGTTACACTTTTAGAAAATAATTTTTGAAAAATAGTTTTTGAAAACAGGTTGTCAAATAGATTTTTTTATTTTTGTAGAATAAAAAAACTGTTTTTGAAAATAAAAAAATAATTTTCCAAACAACCCCTTATCCTCTGTATATGTTCTGCTCTTCTTTCTTTTGATAAAATATTCTTTTTCTATAAAAAAAATTGAGAACTTCGATAGAAGGGCCCATTCCTATAGAATAGATGTGCTCATGGGCCAAATAGGTCAAGCTTGGGCTTTAATATAATGGACTTTAAGTTTAAGCCTAAATCTAAGTTTAATAATTTTAAGTCTATTTATAAATTAAGGCCTAGGTCCATGAGTATGGGCAAAATTCAAATTTAAGCCCATGGGCCCAATAATATGGACCCCTTATTCACTAAAAATAATATAGGAGAAAATGATGAACTAGTTGAGTGCAAAATATAATTAGATCTATAAAGTAGTAAAATAATATTTTTTTTATATTTTATTTTAATTAAAATAAAAATAAAAAATTTATTTTAATTATTATAGATAACAACATTTATTTTAGATTCTAGTTTCATTTTTTTATACACTTAATAGGAGTTAATATTAGTAGAGTAACTAAAATATATATAAAGAAACATAAATTTTGTTATTTTTATACATTTCCTAATAACTTCCCATCAATATAATACAATCAACTAACAATTTCATGTTCTTCATATAATAATTTATAAATATTATACAATTAATTAACAATATCATTGTATAACACACATAATTGTATAATGATAGGAATTGAAAAAGTTTCAAATTAGAAAGGAAAATAAACAATAAATAAGAAATTATAGTATTATTTTCAAGAATATTTTGAATCATTAAATATTCTTGAATGTAAAATATGACATTTCTGTCACCAATCCGACTGTTAATGATGATATGAATTAAAGCATCCAAAAGGATGACAATAGATCCCATAAGGAAAAATGATTCTTCCTGTGATGATCAAGGTTTGTTATTTTATTGCATAATATTTTATTTAATTATAACTATTTTACTTTTTTTTTATTACTCTCTTGGTTTCATGTATAAGTTAAGAGATTTATATCTTATCTGATTTTTTTTTTTTGAATTAATTTTTAAGTTCAAAATTTTCTTTGGGAAAAGAAATTGCAACCTATTGCTTCTCTTCACATTAAAATTCTTGAGCAGTATTAATAAAAAAAGTGACACCAAATAAGTTATTAGTGTCAATAACTTATATTTAAAATTATAATATATACTCACGATATGAGAAATTACATGTATCATGAGTATCTTTTTGTAGAGATATTATATATTAAATTTTAAATTAAGAGAAATTTCTTACTTAAAAAAAAAAGATATATTAACGCAAACAAGTGTTTTCTTTCGGAAATTAAATAAAATGTTTGCTTTATTCTCTTTTATTAACTAATGCATAGTATGCATGAATAAATGAAAGAATTGAAAAATTAAAAATTCTGACATTTATCTTTTTACTAAAAATAAAAAAGTTTGTGACTATATATAATTAATTTCACTAAATAATATTATCTTCTATAAGGATATTTATCTTATAATATAATTTATTATATACTATATTCTTTTTAAAAAAAATACTTGCATACATAATGTATTACAATAATTATTAAAATAATATTTGAAATATTAAATCAATTAATCTTGAATTGTTAACTAAGTTTTTAGAAATTTTTTACAAATGTAATTAGAAATTGGGTTTGGGTTTAATCTAAATTAAATTTGGGCTTAGTCTATGATATATAAAGACCTGGTCCATTTAATGAACTTATGTCCATGATCCAACATAATAAATTGAGCCAATGGCTTATTGGACATAACCTAATAAAGCCTTTGGACTTTCAAGCCCACGAACACCTCTACTATAGAAGCAATGAAGTAATACCTCACAAAAAAAAAAAGTCATTTATTTTTTGGTTCTCTCCTCTGGTATTTTGTACCATATATCACAGTTGTGCTAAGTACATATGCAAATTGCCTTATAATGCCCTCAATCTGTGAAAGGGGGCGGACACTACAATTGTGTATAAGGCTCACCCTCTCTCACAAAGTGTCAAAGTAGCTTTTTTTTCTGAGAGAATATACAACTGCCAGTTTTTGTTGGGAGTTGTATTGAAGGACACGTGAGGGTCCATTCCCATGGCCGGGTTGAAGTTATGTGTATTTATTCTGTTCCTGTATATGAAAACATTGCAAATACCAGGTACGTATAATCCGTATTCTTGCAGGGTTGGACAATGTCAGACTCCCTTCTTAATCCCGGAAGAGCTAGGCTGTGTTAACTTGATGATAGAGTTGATATTCTTCAATTATCCCTCTGCTGGATTTGGGGCTTGAGTGCTGCATTTCTTGGATGAATAGTGCTACTTGCACGCCCACACTCTCATAACCCACTCCACCTTCCACTCACGGCGCAACATACTTGAAACTGGTGGTTGGTAGGGCTAATTTTAAACAAATTGGCCACGTGTGCAAGACGCCAGGGGATTGTGAGGGATTGAAATTATGCATTCCAGCATTGGGTAAAGCAGCTTTAGCTGCTAAGGCTTAACATCATCTTTTATGCAAAGAAAGAAATTCTTGCATCACTGGAGCAATCATGGGAAAAAAAAAAAAAAACAGTCCCCTTGAAGCTGAGTGATTTCTCCGTTTGAGTATTTTCATGCTAGCATGACTCTATATTTTATTACTGCATAGATGTCCACGTTCTTTAACAAATTTGCTTTTTTCCCTCTCGTATTGTTCTTTTTTTTCCTTTATTGTCTGTAGGGGTTGCTCTTTTATGAGTTCCTAGTCTCAATTTTATAGCTTTTTTTTTTTCGATTATATTTTTTTAAGCCATTTGATAAACTTAATGTACAAAGTAGAAACCATAAGGATGAAATTCAATGTGAAATCTCCCTTTTGCATTCTTTGTAGTTTTGATATTGAAAGAAATTTGAATTTCTTATAGTTTGCTCTTGCTGAGGTGAGAAGCATAAGAAAACCACTTGCCTTCTCATTTGTCTTGCTCTGTATTTTGTGCATAAAGTCTATAAAAATGCTTGCTATTTTCGTGCGTTTAGTTAGTGAAGGGTTGAACTAGTTGCAATTTATTGAATGATGTCTTCTCATCATTTCGATAAATTTAGGTGTCAGTTTGAGTGACAGTAATTAACGTGGGAAGTGTAATTTTTTTGGAAGTAAAAAATAGGTTTGTTTGATTGATAAAAAATTTATAGAATTGAGGAAGTAAGGTTTCCTAATACTTATGTAAATTAAACGACACATTAAATAATATAATAATATTTGAATAATAAAATAAACTTTTATTTGTTACAACAATATTCAATACGTAATATTATATTCATTATAAACATCATTTTGACATCTAAAATAAATCCATACGGTATATCAATTAGCTACTGTAATTGTGAGGAACTTCAAATCATTTAATACGGAATTTCCTGGAGATGGGATGCATTTTGATATTACATATGTTTTATTAATCAAAGAAGGTAGTTTTTGACTTTTTGAGATAATTAAACAGCTGTTTTTCATGTTTTATAGATGTTTGTTGTATTAACTTTGTTTTAAAAAAAAAATTCCATTTTAAAAAATTACTTTAGGTAATGCATTCAATTTTTTTCTTAATTTATTCCTTTTCTTTTGATTAATTGATAGCATATTTCTTAATTAATTGGAAACCCTCGTTTCCAATGTTTAATTTTTTTTTTCTAACATAATTATTTTCAGTATTTTTTTTCAGAGTCAAATAGGATAAAAAATTATTTATCATTACATATTTGGTCTATATCTATTCGTTTTTGTTTTACTAGTTTTTATGAAAAAACTAATACAAAGTTATAAAAGCAATTTTTATATAATATCCTGCTATTTTTTTTTATGAAAAATTGTGAGTGTATACAAATTTTTATGTAATAAATTAAAACAATTATAAAAATATATAAAAAAGGCAATTCATTGATGTGTAATAAAAAAAATTGGATTCATCCTGAACCTAAGTAAATGCATACGTAGACCAAATGTCTACCTGGAGAGTGATGGGATGGGCATGGCCAATGTCATTTCAGTGTCATCTTATTAAATATGGCCCTGAAGATGATGGTCCCAAATTTATTACCCCTCTTAAATGGATCAGGGTGCTAAACGGATCAAAAAAGTCTGCGAATCTAACAAATTGATCTGTATTTTTTTTGAATTAGATCAAGTAATAATTGATTCGTTTAAATGTATGCAAATCTGTATGGATCGACCAATTTAATGTTAAATTAGCCTCAAGTTCACGAACCAAGCAGACTGATCCGTATTTTTTTATAGACTAGACCAGACAATAGTGGATCCGGATTCGCTGCAGTTACTAGGGCAACTGCAGCCGATACAATTCAATCTGGGCCGTTCGATTTGCGATCTGACGGCCCAGATCGTAACTTGTAAAAAGATTATTTTATTCCTAAAAATTTTTTAAAAAAAAAATTTACGAACTGCGATCTAGACCGTCAGATCGCAGATCGAACGATCCAGATTAGACTGCACCAACTACAGCTGCCGTACCAACTACAACAAATCCGCATTCGATAATAGTTAATCCGTTTAAATGCGGACCTAAACGGATCAAGCCCGTTTAGACCCGCATCCGTGCGGATCAAGCCCGCTCCGCATAGATCAGGCTGTTTGGCACCCCTAAATGGGTTATGGGTTAACCACAATTTTTATTTTTGTTTTTATTTTTTTTTCTTTTTAGGTACTTTATCCCCTTTCCCTCTTCAACTCTATGATTCCAAAAAAAAAAAAAAAATCCTCTTTTCTTCTCGTTTTTGTGAAAAGACCCCGTTTATAACTACACTTGTTAAAAATTTCACTTTTGCAATTTTTTATAATATATTTTTTTAGAAGATTATAAATCAAAAAAATTATTGCAACTCTGTTTAAAATATAAAAAAAAAAATTAAAAAAAGTTAGCATGTACGGAAGCAAATTCTAGCAAAATGAGTGTACCATCACATGAAAAGCAACATATGTGCCAAAAGTTATGGGGGTCCTCTGCTCCTCTTCCAAGAGAAATTCTACTTTACTCTTAAAGCTCCGTTGTTTTTTTTTTTTTTTTTTTACGAAAATAATTTCTTAAAAATAATTATATTTATTTATATTTATGATTATAAAATATTAAGATAATATAATATATTCTATTTATTTAATATTATGTATAGAAATATTGACAAGAAATAATATTCATTGAAAGTCTAATATTTGGAAATGATTAATCAACAAGGTAGTAAGTAGTTGCTAAATGACCTGCATATAAAGAATAGTGGATTGCATATGATGAAAATAATTCTCCAAACATATTGTGACAGTTAAATCAATATTATCATAGAATTTCAATAAGTGTAATAAATATGATCTGAAGGAAGATATTTACAGATATATATAAATACCAAATGTATTAATTGTTGTGCTCTTAAACAAATAATATACAATCACGTGTCTTTAGTATATTAGTAGTATAAATAAGATTTTTACTGGATAATTACTATAATCACATTATTTATACATACTTGAATCACGCCTTTTGTCATATGTCAATTTGACAATTGATTTATCAAATCATTATTTGACCAACCTTTACAAGGAAGTTGATCGATCAGATATAATTGGTCAATCGATTTGGGCCTGAGACCATGTCTTTACCGCAATCATTTCTTCAATTGATATCTATCAATCGATGATGATCGATCATTTTGTAATTAGTGATTATTTTGAGTTATATTATCCACTATTTTAAGAAAGAAGTTATTTTTTCATATTATCATAATACACATTATTTTATTACTTATAAGATATGTAAATGATATAAAAATTCTTTAATTATATATAAATAAATAAGATTTTTCTAAATAATATTTTAAAACAAACATAGTTTTAGAATAATTTTCTTTTAATTTGAGAAAAATAGGTTGACATAAACTTAAAAATAAAAAAGCATATACATGTCACAAACGTAAAGCCTTTCTACGTTCTTTGGTACGTCACAAAGAAAAAAAACGGTGGCATGAGTTGATAGTTATCTTTCGTCGTAAAAACTTGAAGATTTAGGTATAATTTGTTTTGTGAAAAATATTTGTTTAGGAAAATTTTATTTATATGTATAAAAATAAAAGATTTTATATTATCTATATGCCTTATGTTAATAAAATAATAAATGATGTTATGGCAATGCATAGAGGAACATAACTCATCCTTCAGATAAAAGGCGTTATTTTCTACCATACTATGCGCATGTAATATTAAATAAATAAGGTATTTTTTATGACCTCAACCTTCTATAACTCTAATAGAATTCATTTGATATAAATAGCTAATAAATTAATTGTTAACTATTTTACTAACTACTAACGGTTAGTTAATAGTTAAAAACTAATAATTGATAAGTTGGCTGATTGTATTATAAATGTTTCATAAAATTAGTTGTTGAATTAGTTTTTAAATATAAAATTACTTAAAAAAATATTAAGATCAATAAATAACACATATAGTAAATTAATTCATATTTATTTTAAAATTAAAATATATTAATTTAATCAAGATATTTAAAATAATAATAAAATTATTTAAATTTTAATTAATTATATTTTATTACATTTTATATATTTATTTATTTATGTTGAATTAATAGGTATTAACTAAAGACATAATGATATGTGATTTTTTTCCTCTTTGATTTTGTTTTAAAAAACACTAAAAATAATATGATATTAAACAAATAAGTATTAAAAATAAGTTTTTAATTAATTTTGACATAGACCGTCAATTAAACAAAAGAAGAGGGATAAATTAGAAAAAAAAATTAAAAATTCTATTCTAATAAGTTATACATTACTTGGAATAGTTTCTTAAGAGAAATTTTTTTCTTAAAAAATTAGTACAATAAATATCTTTAAAATATTAAAAAAACTATTTAACCAAATTAATAGGTTAAAAACTTTTTTTTATGTATCAAACACATACTATAATTATAAGTAAATAAAATATTTTTTAATGAAAAATATCTTTCATCAAAACAATCCGAGGTTTAACAGAGGAATAACAAGAAAATTTCTAGTCGTCAACCTTTTTTTTTTTTTTTTTTAATGTGTTAGAGATTTGAGATTATAAGAGTAAAAAATAATTCACTGTCGCCATTTTAGTATTATAAAAAGGAGAAGGTGTTTCACAACCTCATTAATAACAATTGTATTATAAAAACTTTACGTAGCACACATATATAAAAAATTCTAATTTTACTTACCATCGTGTTATCATAAAATATTTTATAATATGTGTAAGTACAATTGTTTTCTAAAACCTCGTAAAATGTAATTTTGAAATCGCTTCAAGTTACTTTGGTCCTATTTAGGAAAATATAGGACTTGTTTGGAAGCCTGTTTTTTTATTTTTAAAAATAGTTTTTTTATTTTTCTGTTTTCTAAAAATAAAAAAATCTGTTTGGCAGCCTGTTTTCAAAAACTGTTTTCTAAAAGTGTAATTAAAAAACAGTTTTCAGGAAACAGTAAAAGGTATTTTCCCTTGTTTTTGTATATAGCTATTTTCAGATTTTTTTCAAAAATAAGAAGAAAACTTATTTTTATTAATGATAAAGTTATAAATAATATTAAATATTTTTTGTCATCTTAAAAAAATAAAGAAAACACTTATTTTCAAAATTTACATCCAAACAAGTTTTTTATTTTTGATTCTTTAAAAATAGTTTTTAGAAACTATTTTTAAAAAACTGTTTTCAAAAATAATAAAACAAAAACACCTGAAAACACTTCCAAACATGCCCTATTTTTTTGTTTTTAAAAACAGTTTTCTTGTTTTTTTGTTCTGTAAAAATAAAAAAATCTGTTTGACAACCTGTTTTCAAAAATTATTTTTCAAAAACTGTTTTCTAAAAGTGTAACTAAAAAATAGTTTTCAGGAAACAGAAAAATGATGTTTTCACTTGTTTTTGTATAT
>JANHAO010006911.1:0-20755 GCA_026873985.1 Saraca asoca
AGGTTAGTAAGCTCTACCTTCACTCTAGATTTGATCTAGGATGCGTTGAGACCTCAAACTGGTGGATCTATGGGAGATTTGCTCACCCAAAGGGAAGAAAATTTTTTGAGATTTGGAGCTCTTTGCTGCCCCCTTAGGCCAAGCAAACCTATCAATATATATATATATATATATTAATGTTTCGTGATCACGTGCATTCTCTTCTCTTTCTTATCCATTCAATTTATGTCATTTGAATGATAACGAAATTCAGCAAACTATGAATAAAATGAATTGATAGAGTTCAAACATAGGTTGGTGATTATGAATAAAAGGATTGATATTCATGTCAGTCGTGACCAGAATTTCAGGTTGTGACAAAGATGGTATCAAAACATGGTCTAGGTTAAATATATGAATATAAAGTTTACATCTAGAATTGCATAGAGTCGATTAAAGTTATCTTATGGTGGTGGTTTCATAGGTTAAATATGTGAATATAGAGTTTGCATAGAGTCTATTAGAGTTGCCTTATGGTGGTGGTTTCATCAAGTGTTAACAGGAACAGTACCAGTAACATGTGTACAAAAAGAAGCACGTATTGTTGATACCATTTCCATTAACCTGATGAAATATGTGTTTGTATTAGAAGAACTGAGCTAGGACTATTATGTATGTCTTGATTATCTAATTAAATTGGAGATATAGATTATGGTATAAACTAGAAGGCAAGAAAGCCATGAACCTGAGTTTAGTCAGGGGAGATCATCTTTTAGGTAGAATAGTCCCCATCGTGAGGTTGGTGAGGATCCAGAAGTCCCTAGTGTGTAGAGAACTTGGTTCAATAGGCAATGGATCACTTGGTGCATGCATTAATTAAAATAAAAATAGAGATCAAAATAGAGAGCCTGATAGAAATAGGCAAAATGAAAGAGACTGAATATCTCCTATTGGAAATGAGCAAAGAGATCAATTACGAATTGTTCATGAGTTCTTGAAATTGAAGCCACCTCGACATGTGGGAATCAACTCTTCTGTAGATTGAGACCAGTTTCTAGATCAAATTAAAAGATATAATAGAATGTTACAATGTCTAAAATCTTTATTGATAGAACGAGTAGGATATCATCTAGATGATCTAGCACATTATTAGTATGCTGGAGCTATTGAAGGGCAAACTGCTAATACATGACCTTTAACTTAGATAATGTTCTAAGAGATTTTCATTGATTGATTCCTTCCCTTAGTATCTGATAGGCAAATGCTCAAAGATTTAAAAATTTGAGGTAAGAGAATTTGTCTATAAGTGAATATGATGTTAAGTTCATAAGATTTCCTCAATATGCTACGCTCCTGATTCCAAATAAGACTATAAAGGTGGAAAGATTTGTGCTAAGGCTTCAAGATTATTATTTTGATCGCATTAAGGTTGATCTAGGCATGACATATCAACAGGCCATAAACCAAGCCTTGCAGATAGAATTGAGATCAAAAGAGCATCATGAAAGGGAAATGTCCTCTGGGAGCAAGAAAAGAGTTCGAACTAAGGGAACTAATGTGGTATCAAGTGAAAAATCAACTCAAGCTCATGGGAAACCACATAATGGGTGAAAAGATAATTTTTCTAGATCATCACATTCACATAATACATTTACAAGAAAGAATACGAGGAAGTCAATTTGTTACGACTACTTCTGTTTCATTCCATAAAAGAAGTATACCTTAGAATCAAGGGAATTCTAATACTAATATGCCATAATGTAGAATCTATAATGCAACTCACTATGGTCCCTATAAAAAAGATATAATGAAATGTTTTCTATGTGGTCAACCTGGGCATAAGGTGAGAGAATGTCCTATGAATAGAAATGCTTGAAAATATGGTGCAAATTATCAATTTAGACCCTTGAATCAATCGACAACACCTTCTACAACATTAGTGAGAGTGCTAGCAGTATTTGGCAAAAGCAATGGGTGAAATAATCATGAAAGGAATCCTAATGAAGCCATGACACGAATTTACAATCTCATCATAAAAATAAGCTCAAGCATCTAATGCTGCAGTCTTAGGTATTTTGACAATGCATAATTTACAAGTTCAAGTATTGTTTGATCTTGGCACTACTCATTCTTTTATTGCAAAGAAGTTTATTGGTTTGTTGAATGAATATGGTGAATTAATGGAAACACCATTTATAGTAATGACTCCTATCGGTAAAACTTTAGTAGTTGATCAAATCTTCAGGAAATGTGCCATAACTATAGGCGATAAGTAGGCATCTGCTAACTTGGTTGTGTTAGATATGGTAGATAATGATGTAATCCTAGGTATAGATTGGCTTTCTTAGCACTATGTGCGTATGAATTGCTTCAAAAAGAAAGTTACATTCCATGTAAATGAATCCACTCCTATAACTTTTTAAGGAGAACAAATAGCTAAAAAAGCTAGATTAATATTGAATGTGCGAGCTTGGAAACTTTTGAATAAAGGATGCACAGCTTATTTAGTTGTAGTACAAGATCTAGATGTGGTAGCTCCAAACTTGAATAAAGTCCCAGTAATACAAGAGTATCTTGATATATTTCATGATAAGTTACCTAGGATACCACCAGATTAAGAAATTAAATTTACTATTAATCTAATACCTGACACAGAGTCTATTTCCATTCCCCCATATTGAATGGCTCTAATGGAATTAAAGGAATTAAAAACCTAATTACAAGAGTTGCTTGATAAAGGTTTTATTCCACAAAGTATTTTACCGTAGGGAGCTCCTGTATTATTTGTGAAACAGAAAGATGGTTCATTAAGATTATGCATCGATTATCACTAATTGAATAGGGTGACGATAAAAAATAAATATCCCCTTCCTCGAATTGATGACTTATTTGATTAATTGCTAGGGGTAAAATATTTTTCAAAAATAAACTTAAGGTTAGGGTACCATCAGTTAAAGATTCATGAAGAAGATGTGTTTAAAACTGTCTTTCATACATAACAAGGACATTATGAATTCCTTGTAATGTCATTCAGATTGATGAATGCCCCAGTTACTTTTATGGATCTGATGAATCGAGAATTTAAATGATTTCTAGGTAAAGTCATGATTGTATTTATTAATGATATCATGGTCTACACTAAAGGTAAAGAAGAACATGATCAACATCTACGAATAGTGTTGCAAATGCTATAAGAGCATAAGGTTTATGCAAAATTTTCCAAATGCAAATTCTGGATGACTAGTGCAAATGGACCTTCAAAAGATAGAAGCTGCAAAAAATTAGCCTAGACCCTTAACGATTACTAAGATTTATAGTTTTCTAGGTTTAGTTGGATACTATCAAAAATGTATTAAGGATTTTTCTAAGATCATTACACCATTAACTAAGTTTACTCGAAAAGGAGTATGATTTGAATGGACTCCTACCCGTGAGGAAAGTTTCCAAAAATTGAAGAAAAGCTTGATAATAGCTTTGGTGTTGGCACCATCATTTGGATCAGGTGGTTACATGGTGCATTGTGATACTTCAAGTGTTAGGTTTGGATGTGTATTAATACAGAATGGAAAAAAAAATTATGTATGCATTGCAACAATTGAAGAAACATGAACAGAACTACCTTACTCATGACATGGAAATGGTAGTGGTAATTTTTACATTGAAAATCTGGAATCATTATCTGTATGGCGAAATATGTGAAATCTATATAGATCATAAAAGGTTGAAGTATATCTTTAAATAAAAAGATCTTAATATTATACAAGAAGGTGGATGGAGCTAGTTGAATATTTTGATAGCTCAAAATGATATCATCTGGGCAAAGCAAATGTAGTAGTAGAAGCACCGAGTCGCAAATCAACGAGTTTAGCTCATCTTTCTTATAAAAGAAGAAAAATTGTTATGTTTTTACCTAGAGTTGGAAAAGATTGGAGTGCGATTAGAAGTTCTTGGTCAAAATGTAATTTTTGCCTATATGATGGTACAATCAATAATAGTTGATCACATTATAGATGTTTAAAGACAAGATTCACAATATGCGATTCTTAAACAAAAAGCAAAAGCAAAACTAAACTTGAAATTCATAATTAACAAGATAGGAGTGCTCACAAAGTAAGGATGGTTGTGGGTACCCCTAAATGTGCGTGATGATTTGTTATATCAAGAGCATAATTCATCCTATACAATCCATCTAGAAGTGTCTAAAATGTATCATGATCTAAAAAATATGTTTTGGTGGGAAGGTATGAAATGGGATGTGCTTAAATATGTAATGAGATGTCTAACATGTCAACAAATAAAAGTCAAGCATCAACGTCTAACAGGATTACACCAATATATCAAAATACTAGAAAGGAAATGGGAAAGCATAATAATGGATTTTGTAGTTGGATTGCCACAGATGCTAAAAGGTTATGACTTGATATAGGTTATCATTGATCATTTAACCAAATCAACTCATTTCCTAATAGTTAAAACAACCTGTTTGAGTATTCAATATGTGAAACTATATCTTGATCGAATAGTTCCTTTGCATGGTGTGCTATTGATAATTATCTTAGATCATGGTACCTATTTTACCTCTCACTTTTGGCAATCATTTCAACAATCATTAGGTACTCAATTGTAGTTTAGCATAACTTTTCATTCACAGATAAATAGTCAGACAAAATGAACAATCCAAACTCCAAAGGATATGTTACAAGCATGTATGATGGAATTCAAAGAGAGTGGGAAAAATGTTTATCACTTATTGGATTTGCCTACAATAATAGTTATCAAGCCAGTATTCAAATGTCACCTTTCAAGGCATTGTATAGGTGGATATGTAGATCTCCAATAGGTTGGTTTGGGTTTGGGGAATCAAAGCTGTTGGGACTAGATCTTGTGGCAAATGCAATTGAAAAAGTACAATTGATTCATGATAGAATGAAAACAACTCAAGATCAATAAAAAATGTACTTGAATAATAGGAGAAGAAACCTAGAGTTTGAGGTTAATGATCAAGTATTTCTCAAGGTGACTTCTATGAAAGGAATTATATGATTTGGCAAAAAGGGGAAATTAGCACCACAGTATGTAGAACCATTTAGAATTATCAAGTATGTGGGAGCCATAGCATACTAATTGGAATTACCAGCTGAAATGCAAGGAATACATCTAGTATTCCATGCTTCAATGCTGAGAAAATATGTTCCAAACAAGTCTCACATTATCAAGGGAGAATTAATTCAGTTAGATACCAAGTGGACTTATGACAAATGACCAATAGTTATTCTTGAACAACAAGTTCAGAATTTAAGAACTAGAGAAGTTTCAATGGTTAAAGTGATGTGGGGACAACACATTAAATGAGAAGTCACATGGGAATAGGAAACTAATATGTGAGAAAAATATCCTAATTTATTCGGTAAGGGTTCATTGACGTAATTATTAGAATAAATTGCAATTTATAAATAGTTGAATTGTTCTAGTTTAGTTACCATTGCTATTAAGAATTTGAGGATGAATTCTTTTAAAGGGGAGAATTTATAACATCCCAAATTTCTCAGAACCTATTTTGGTAATAAAGTAGTTTCTCAGAAAATTTGAAAAGGGAAATTCAAAAAAAAATTGATCAAGAATCTTTAAGGAATAAAATTTGTAATTTTGAAATTCTATTTTTGGAAAACTTCAGAAATTTGAAATAATGGTTATGTATATCGAATGAATGTAAAAATATAGTCATTATGAAGGAAATTAAGTTAACCAATTTATATTAAAATTTTATAATTTTTAAAAATTAATAAGTATGTTAAATTTGAGCTCAAATGGATGAAATAAAGAATATAGGAAAGTGGTCAACTTGTAAATAGTGAGAAGTTAACTTATTTTTTTTCTCCAAATTGCCTTTCTCCTAACCAGCTCACCTTCTCCTTTAAGCTTTCCTACACACACATACCACCCATGCAAAACTCGCATCTTCTTCTTCTTCAAGTTTCTTCCTTCTCTCCCAAAACCTTCACTTTTTTTCTTTTCAGGTGAGCTTTTAATCTTGCTTGTTATTTTCTTTGATTTTTACTACTGAATCCTCTCATCTTCCTTTTCATTTTGACATCAAACTTATATTTATGAGTGTTAAATAGGCCTAAGGTCCACGGGCCAAGTGGGCTAGCCTGCGGATTTGGAGCAGGCTGGACATGTTAAAGTTAAATGGGCCTAAACGAGCCAAGTCCGATAGGCTGCAGTCCAAGCAGACCGAATCTGCATGGACACAGACTGATCTGTTAGCCTAAATGGGCCAGGCCATGTAACACCTAAAAAAAAATAAGAAGGACTAAAGTGAAAACTTTGTAAGAACTAAATTGAAAAGTTTTCGTTCGGGTGGGCTTTTGTAAAAGGCAGTGAGAAGTCTTAAAACATAATTTTTTCTATTTTTCTTACAAAACGGGCTGGCCCATAGGCCAGTCCAATCTATGGGCGGGCCAAATCGGACTGACAATCT
The DNA here is from genome assembly GCA_026873985.1 of Saraca asoca. NCBI lineage: Eukaryota > Viridiplantae > Streptophyta > Magnoliopsida > Fabales > Fabaceae > Saraca > Saraca asoca. The sequence continues at coordinate 6,461 of JANHAO010006911.1, forward strand.
ACGAGCCCATTTTGATGCAGGCCTGGCTCGTTTAGGCCTGGTCCGAACGGATTTTGGCCTGATCCAATCCGGCCTGTCCGTTTAATACCCCTACTTATATTGATTCAATGAGTATAACTTAAGTTATGAATTTTTGAAATTTCTATCACTATTCATAATACTGTTTAACTAATGAATTGAACCAAATTTTCTGATATTTTGGAGCTCAAAGTTATTAAATATAGCTTTATTCATGATATAGGAATCATAATTTAATCATATATGATTAGTTAGCAAGAGAAATCTATGGAAAAAGGATTAGAAGCTAATATGCTCTTATTTATTTATTTTGAAAAGTATAGAAGATTTTAGTGAAATAGTTGTAGTTTCTTGTGTTTAAGCTATTAAGGTGAGTGATACTTACTTTTCTTATGAATTATGATGTGATTCTTGCTTGAGATCTATTGATTTATGGTGCAAGTTAGTAAAAAATTGGTTTTGTGATGATATAATGAAACTTGATGATTAAGTGGATTGTTAAAATGCTAATGAGTATGATATTGAAATAGCCGAGTATGTATTTGCTTATGTTTCCAAAAACGTGGATAATAAGATCCTACAGTGTGTCTTTGTGTTGGAAATGGTTTCCCCTATTTTTCTATTATTAATGTGCAAAATCTACTTGTATGAGTCGAATTGCACCATTTTGAACTAAACTCATGATTATACTTACAGAAATATAGTAATTTTTTTTAACCAATATAAATCAAATTTGAACTAGAAATTTTACGAGTCAAATTGACCAACTCTGCTCTATTTTTTTATTCTAATCATAATTCTCATCGCATTTGAAATTGGACTTTCTAAAAGTTTTCAAATTTTGGCAAGTAAATTCACATTTTTAACTATATTTTCCTTAAGTCAAATTGAGCCTTTCATAAATAAATTCTTGATTCTAATCATGATCATGGTTGTTTTTCTTCAATGATTCTAATCTCGATTCTGATCATATTTTTAGAAAATTTAATATTATTCAACAAATATTTACTTCTTTTTAACCCTTATCCTAATTTCCTTAAGTTATTTTCATAATAGATAAGAGACTATAAAAATGTAATTTAAAAGTTAATACTTATGAATTGAATTATGATGATTGAAAGAACACCCAATCAATAAATTTCATAAATTAAAATTATTATGAGATAAGAAAGTATGAGGATAATAATGAATGACTGTGATCATGGAAAAACAAATTCTATGAATAATAAACTGTGCTCATGTAATATTATGAGGTTGATTGTTATTGGAACTATAATAATTTATAATGAATGATTATATGAAGCAAATCTTGTTTATGTATGTGAGATGGAATGATACACATGTTATGAATGAATGATGACTTATGCTAATTTGAAATTGATGAGATATTGATTATGAGAATGGAATGAAAGAATATCTGGTAACCTTTGAGGCTTGATATGAGAATGACGGGTTATAATGTAATATAATGAACTGAATCCTAGATTTGTACGTTCCAATATAACAAAAGGGCATAAGACAAGTGCTGGAAGGAAAAGGCTGGATTTGTATGAGTTACGACTGGAAATAAGTAACAAGGAGGATCATAACTGAATTATGATTATGTATTGCATGATTTATATTGTTTTGACATGAAATGTTGATATATGATATCATAAAATTGAAATACATGATGAATTTGAAATGTTGACATATGGCTATGAAAGTCAGAATTGGCCTAAAAGGCTTAATGTGCTAATAAATGTATATGATAAATTACCCCAATGGTAAGTCTTTGAATTCTTTATAGTCTTTTATGGAAATGATATGAGTACCGGCTATTGACCATGGTATGTATACATGTGTACATATGTATGGCTCTTGTTGTGTAATGAATTCATATGTTTGTTACGTATCTATCTCACTGAGCTTTAGACTTATTATTCTTTGGATTATTTTTTAGATACTCAAGAATTAGTTGTTAATCCCTCTACGGATATGTAAGATGAATAACCAACCAATGGAAACAACAGCTAATACCTTTACCATCACAATAGACAGTCCTATAGGCACATATAAAGTAAAGATCCATTACATAATAATTGTAAATATGGTTGACTGTGAAGTACTTCATGAAGTTGAGATCATTCCTTTGCAACCCCTAATGTACTATTAATGATGGCTATATGTTGGTTTGATCCCTGTAGGATCTATCATATACTTTCATTTGATCATCTTTTGAAAATGTACATAACATGGTCATTAAGTCCTTAAGTATAGAGTTAGTCTAACCTATACATTTGGATCTATATATGTTATAGGTTAAGCTAACTTTATTTTAGTTCATCCCTAAAGGAACTTAGGGTGTTATAGAAGAATGTTCAAAAAAGCTAATCAGGGAGATGTAGTTGTATTTTGAAAAGTTTATGTAAAAGCAGAACTTTAGTGTCAATGAGTCATTTGCCTTTATGGGCAATGGCTCTATACATTATATAAGTCCCAGTTTTTATATATATATATATATATATATATGTGTGTGTGTGTGTGTGTGTGTGTGTGTGTGTTATGTGATCACATGCGTTCTCTTCTCTTTCTTATACATTCAATTTAAGTAATTTCAATGGTAATAAAATTCAGCAAACTATGAATAAATGGAACTGGTAGAATTCATACACAAACTGGTGATTATTAATAAAAGGATTGATGTCCATGCCAATAATGACCAAAATTTTGAGTCGTGATAAAAGCTAACATGTGACATTGAGACACGTCCTTAAACAACAAAAAGTGGGCCACATGCTCCTCTAAGTGAGTGTGCCTCTAGCTTATTTGTTTTTTGTGTTCTTTATATATTGTTTATATTTGGCAAACTCTACCAAGAATCCCCTTAGTATTTTAGATTTATTATTGTCTAGATTTCTAACAAAAATCATCTAAGATTTTTCTAGTAATTCAAAGGTTGATTGGTTGCTAACTTTCCTTTTAACATGCACAAATTAGTCTTATTAAGATTGTTGATTCACCTTTAACTCTCAATTAAGTCATTACTTTATACAATTAATTAATCACTAATTTATGTGCTTAAGAAAAAAATTGATTATCAAATATTGAAAAAAAATTTAAAACTAAATCATGAGAATTTTTTTGTATATTTTCTTTTGTTGAATATGAATTGTATATTTTTTTACTCTCTTTAAAAAGCATATCAATTTATGTATGCAAAAGTTAACCAAAAAGACAATTGAACAATTGCTTAAAAAAAAAGTTGCTTCCATAATTGTGCAAGACTTCGAGGATAAGATGTTACTTCTTACAATATCCTCATTAATTAATTATGTTACAAGAAATCTCTAGTTGAACTCTAGTAACACTAGCTTCCCCTGTTTTCATCATCTCCTTCCACTCCTTACATTCACTATTGTAGTCTGCCTCTACTTCCATCCCATAAACCCTTTTTCCCATCCTTTCACATTTTCCTTATGGAGGATTCATAGCAGTGCTCATTTTTCTTGCTTTCAGTCTTTGTTTTCTTCATTTTCCATTTTTTTTGTATCATTTTAAATAATCTAAATCCCTGGCCAATTGATGTTCAACTATAATGGTTCCTTTCAAATTAAACATAATGGCTTTGAGTTGTAGGATTCCACTTTGAGCCTGTTTCTCAACAACTTTCAACATCTTCAAATTCTTAGTTCTTCTAGAAGATACTTCAATATAAATTTATCTCATTTCTATTAGGTTAGGTTTTCACTGCTTTGAATCAATTTAGTTAATTAACTGTTTCAATTTGTTGTTCAACTTATTTGTAGGATTTAACTATAGGAAATCAAAAAAATAAATTAATATTCAAAAAGGACTTTTTGTCCCAAAGCTTTAAAACTAAGAATGATAAAGAGAAGAGACTTCAGAAAGAGAAGAAATTGAAGTTTTCAATACAGTTTGGGTTTAGGAAACTGATCTATGATGAATTGAAAAATGTGATATTTCCCTTAACCACAAAATTAAAGTAATTTGAAAGTGATTGTCTTGATGTACTTGCCTCTTCTCTAGATGATGCGGATGATCCACACAATGATGAATCAACTTTCCCTTAATATTATGACAGTGGTACTTAACAAAAGATACCACAAAAGGGTGATTAATGATATTAATTACGAAATAGGACAAGTTGTAAAAAAATGGTTTGCTTAATTGGAAGCTTAAATTCAAGACTAAAAAGTTAGAAATAAGAGTTTAAACCAACAAGTTGGCAGTTTGAACTCCATGATAAGTGAGCTTGTGGTTGAGTTCAAAGCCTTAGAATCTCATAAGGTAAGCTTCACAGTCAAGTGGAAATCACCAAACAACAATGTGGTCAAGATTCATTAGTTAAAATTGACAGAAGTTGGTTTCAGTTGACATTTTGAGGTGTTTACCTTTATAATAATTGTGGATAGATAGGACATTGTGAAGCTCAATGTCCTTGTCCTTGCTTTAGCAATGACCTAGATTCTAATATCTGACATTGTCCTTTTTTTTTACAAAGTCCTAAAAGACCCCATGTAGGACAAGGTAACCCACATCTAAAAAAGGGTAAATTGAGTGTTTTCAAAACTTTTATAATTTTTAAAATTCTCATTAAAAAATATGTGACTTTAAAGAGTCATAAAGATGATTTTAATTTCAACAACCCAAGATAGATTTATGAAGATGTTTGCACTTAAGTTATAAAAAATCAAAATACTTGTACAAAGCAACTCATTCAACTATACATAGACAATGCATCAAGAAGCACATTTATATATAAATATCATTCCTTTCAAGCATTCCAATATCTGATTAACAAGATAAACTTTGAAGTTCAATATATCCAACAATTTTCATCAACAAAAATAGAGCATGTCAATTTTTCAAATAGTCAATATCATGAAGCCAATAAGCTAATAATTGCAACAATATAAATCAAATAATTTAAATTTTATAGCCCAAATTGATCAATATCAACAAGAGCTAAATAATCAACATAATATAAATTACTAAAATATAAAAAGAGTAAGAAAAGAGGAATCAAACTCAAGATTTATTGTGGTTCCCTTTTGAAGATCCACTCCAAAGTATACATCTACTCTTCCAGTTTTACAAGTTCGGGGTGCTCCTCCACTATCTCTTTAAGTTTCAATTGGCACTTGAAGGAACATTACAATCTCTTTACTCCTCATTAAGCAAACCATTCTTTATAAGAGATACCTCACCCTTTTAAAGAATTTCTAAGAGATACCTCACATTCAAAGTATTTTTCAAAGAGATACCTCACCTTTTACTACTCACAAAAAGATTAGATGATGAACAACTCACAAAAGCTCTCTCAAAAAATAGATAAAACAAATGAAGACCTAGAACAAAATAATTTCATAATGAAGAGCTCAAATCTTGATTTTGATAAAAGAAAAAGTAATAGATGATAAATGATAAAGCTTAAACTTTTTATATGTTATATTTGATTATTCTTAGTTTATATAAGAAGCTCATCATGTTTCATAGCTGTTTTAGACACTTTTGGATGAAAACAGGTCATTATTATCAAAATTTAATCCAGGCAAGTCAACTTGGTCAAATTACAAGGCTCTTTGGGTAAAAATTTATTTACATGAGTCAACTTGCATGCCCCGAAGATAGGATTTCAGACTAAACTTAAAATGGTAATAACTTCTTCATTTCAAGCTTGTTCTAAGAAAACAATTTATCATTGAAAAGACATTTGAATTGAATTTCACATGGCATTAGTTTCATTCTCATATATTATGTATTTTTTGAGATATTGCAAAAACAATAAGCAAAGGTTAAAAAGACTTAATTGTGAAAAAACTGATTTTTAGACTCATTGAAAAGGCTATAACTTTTTCATATCTTGATCATTTTAAGGAAATGACATGTTCATGGAAAGCTCTTTGAGTCTATTTTCATATGAAATAAATTGTGCAATTAATTCATAAGTATTATGTAATATATGATCAAAAGAGTGACTAAACCAAAAAGACCAAAACCCATATCTCATTTGTTTTTGAAGTGTTATCAGGGTTATTTTTTTGAAAACATAATTATGAGCTATCTTTTTATAATATTTTTTAAATAGCTAAGATTGAAAACATGTTTGAGCTCTATATCATAAAAAACTCTATTTTACAAGAAAATCTAAGCCTAAAAGAAAAAATTATACCCAATGAAGTCATTAGGTTGTTCTTGATATTTTCAAAGCTTCATTCTTCCCATTCTTCTATACTTAGGACATATCTCCTTTCTTGACTTTCTTCTGGAATTGAGCATGACAAGATTTTTCATTATTTACTCTAATGCCCACTCTTCTTACCTTTAGATAATCCTATAAAATATATATAAACTAATTTACAAACCATATTATTAATCCAAGATAATTTATCATAATGCATGATTCAAATCTATAAAAATAAATTAGCACAAGAATTTGCATTATCCATATCATATATTTATCAACTATAACATAGAGTATCTATAAATACTTATATAAGATATAACACTTTAGCATCCCATGTTGTCATCATCAAAACTCATTATATTGAACCTTGGGATTAACATCCCATGTCAAGTGGCTTTTAGGCTAATCAAGCTACCATGTCGCCATCTAACTGTGATAGTTTGTATTCACCATCTCAAACTAAGGATCGGAAACTCATGGTCAGACTAAAGTATCATAAGCTCCAAGAACCAACTTTGCAAGAGATTACTTAACAAAACCCAGTCAATCAATAAAATGAATCAAAGATGGAGTTGGAGCATCATATGTCTCATCCTACATTTATGGTTTATCAGTTGGATTCCAACTTGGTCCCTTGCTATGCTATCTTTTACTAGCATAGTAAATTTGTTATTCAAGGCTCCGTTGTGATTTGAAATTCTAATGAAAATTCACGAGCTCAGGTCAACCACCGGAATTTTGAAGAGCTTTCAGTACTCTATATTGTTTTATGTTTGTCTATGCATTGTTTCTTTGTGTTTTCATGTTATTAAACATTCTTGTCTAGTTGTATCACATATTAAGACATATGTAAGTATTTTTCATAGTTCAAAGAATAAGGATTATGCATCATCCAATCAAATTGTACAAAAATAGGGGTATTATATGGCCAAGAGAAATCTAATTTCCTTTGGTTGAATATAAATTTCTTCGTTATGCCTAACACAACCCCGCATTAACAACAGGAGACTTTATCAAGAAGTAGACGTACTTGAGAACCGTATATCTAGGCGGGGGTGGGGTGGAACTAGAATAATACACGCATCAAGTCTTATTTGTACGGGTCACATTCCGATACATATCCAAAAGAATAGGTACCCCACGTTTTTATGGTAATTTTTGTAAAAATTTTATATATTTTTACAATTTTTTTATGAAAGTTACAAAATTTGAAAAATTTTCTAATAATGCAATAATTGCAGACAGAAATACTACTTCTTGCATATTTATTACGTGAGAAATTTGTACAAATGGTGATTTTTATTTTGTAAAATAATTGCAAATTTTATATACACGGTTTCATCAAACTTTGAAGTTTAAAAAAATATTAAAATTATGAAGCATAAGTATCATAATCCAAAAAAATTAAAACAATAAAAAACCTTATTAATGTTATTTTAATTTTAATTAATTGAATTTTATTTAAAGTTTTATTTTTTGAAGGATTGATACAATATACAATAATTTGGTTTAAATGTTCGTTTGGTTGACAGAAAATTACTTAAGAAGTATAATTTTTTGAAAAGTAACCGATAAATGTATTATTTGATTGACTACTAATTAATAAAAGTGAAATGGAAGTAGGACTTTTTAAAAAGTTGCTTGCTTATCATTTAAGTGAGAAGAACTCTACTAGAACTTTTATTACACATTATCAATCAAATAACTTTGAATATTTCTTAAAAAATTTATAAAAAAATTTATTTCTTAAAAAATTTAATTTTTTATAAAAAATTTATTTTTTATATAAATCAAATGGCTCCTCGATGTATAATATGTGTGAGATAACATTTGACTCCTAAATTACAAAGTAATTTCAAATTTTGGCATATGTTATTGCATTTATAACTTTTTCTTTTCAGTGCTTTTAGTTAAAATTTAAAATATTATTTATATATGTTAAGTGACTTATTACTTTTATTGTCACACAAAATTTAAAGAACTTAATTATATTAACGAGAGTTATTTTTGTATAACATGGCTTTTCCCAAAGATAAGATGAGTTGTTGCCACGACATTTAAGAATTAAGAACCCACGAAGCAAAAAGCTTAAGTTATATGTTTATATATAATTTTTTTTAAAAGAAATAAAAGATTACTTATTTATTATTTGCTTGGATTTCACAATGATATTATTATTATTATTATTATTATTATTATTATTGAGCTAATACTCTAAGAAATAAGAAGAAATTTTGTATTGAAAGTTATTTTTAATACAAAGAAATTTTTTATGATGCAACTTTTAAGTTGCATCGTAGAAAAGAGGTTATTTTGTTACTAAGAAAAACTAGCCTTTTCTATTTTGTTCAACAATAGTAGTGTTTTAACGTATTAATCAATTTTATTAGTATTTTAAAATGTAAGTCGAAGTTCCATAAAAATTAATTAAAATATATAATTCACATATTTGAATTTTTTAAATTCATTTTATAATTATATACCAAAAATAAAATTAAGCGATTAAGTTTAACTGATTAAAATAAAACAACATAAAGTAGTTTCTCACATGATTCCTCCATTGTAACCACTACTCTGCAATACATCATGCAATATGTAATTCACAGATAGAAAGCACTGCAGCGGTACGGCAACGGCTGCTTTTGCCACGCGCGTGTTGAGAAATACTGAGAAGAGCGAGTGCGAACACTAAACAAAGAAGCTTTCATTTTCATTAGCAAAATAATTAACAAACAGAGAAAGAATACGAAATTTCCGGGGAATAATATGGAAAGAAAGAAAATTCCTATATTTTTCTTTTCTTAGCTGAATTGTTTAGAGAAAGAGACAATAATCCTGATTATTTTGATGAATTGTGAGAGCAGCAAGAACCGAAGAACATTCCATGGTTTTGTTTGCTTTTGCTAGGGTTTGAACAATTTTCCACTCTTCCAAAAAATCACGCAGCTGTGTTTTCCGGGAAAATTAGAGAAGAGAATCAAAATCGCTGTTCTCGGGTTTTCTCTGTATTTGATTTCGCGTTGCTGAAGACACATCAGTTTAGATTGCCTCCGTTGGAAAGTCAGAGAGAGGAAAAGGAAAGATGGCTCTTGCTGTTTCTTCTTCTTCTTCTTCTTCATCAGCTACTGTAGCAGTGGAGAAGGCGACCAGCGATCTTCTTATGGGCCCTGATTGGACCATGAACATCGAAATTTGTGATTCCATCAATTCTAATCATTGGTAACGTTAAACCGAATTAAAGTTTAGAACGTCAAATTTGTAGCCTTTACTTTCTGTTGGTTTGACTTTGATATCTATCATTATCTAGATTTCTCCATAATCAGAACAATCTCTTCTTGTTTCTAATATCATATTTCATAGAATCTGAGATGAAATTGTTGGCAAAAGCTGCTAAATTTCGAAAATTATCATATAATTGTCTGTGAAGAATTGATAGGAAGATTATATAGTATATATCAGCTGGAAAATAGTGCAGATTTTTTTTTTCCTTTATTTATTGTATACGTTTCTGTCGTAGAATTTTTTTTTTTTCCTTCTTATTCTTAATATTCATCTATCTAAGGTAGCTCGGTCTGTAAATGCGACAAGGGTCATGGTGATGATTGATATTATGAAATTTGCTTCTCTGTTCTTTTTATGTTCTCTTTAGATATATTTGTCCTCATGAAAGGCAAGAAGGGTCACAGTGTTAAGATTCTGCTGGTTTTTGATGGGTTGGTTTTCAAATATTTCAGGCAGCCAAAAGATGTCGTAAGGGCTGTGAAGAAGAGATTACAGCATAAGAGCTCTAAAGTTCAGTTACTGGCACTTACGGTACTTTACTGGCACTCATCTTTCCTCTTGATGCTATTCTGATTGTGTGTGTGCATGTGCCTGTGGCTGTGTCCAGCACTACTTAATTCACAATTTGTTAGTATGAACTTGATTTTTGGTTTTTGATTGCCTGGCTTTAGCTTCTGGAGACAATGGTGAAGAATTGCGGTGATTTTGTCCATTTTCAAATTGCTGAGAGAAATATCTTGGATGAGATGATCAAAATTGTAAGGAAGAAGGTAAGATGGTTTGAAATTGAAACTTTAGATGCAAGGTGATTTGATTTGCTTATTTCCATGACTGCAAGTTGCAAGAAATTATTAGTGTTTTTCATGGGAATTATTTGTTATATAAACAAAACGTCATCATTGTGATGATGTGGCCAAACATCTGCACTTTATAAAAGGGAGAATCCCTGTTTGGGTTTCCTTGGTAAGCTTATTTTTGTTATATTGTGGAAACTGTTCAACTGACCAATTAAAATTGATTTGCAAGTATAATTTTTTGTTTGATAAAAACCCCAAAAAGAATAAAAAGCAGCAATTTGGAAGATTTTGGTGTTAATCAATAAATCAATATTCAACTCTATTGTATGTGACTACTATGCACTAGAATTTGTCAGTGACTGTTTTAAATGTATCATTTTATTGGAATTGTAATCTGGAACTATTGATTAGCACTTGCAATTTTTTAAAACTATTTTAAGTTATTTTTTATTTTCCCACTGAATCAGCTTGCTACATATCATTTATGGAAAATGTCCTTATTAGTGCAGTAAAAATGAAAACTTGATGCAAGTTATGATAATGTAAATAACTTCATTTAGAATGGTTTTGTTGGTCTGACTGCATCATTTTAAATCATAAATATTCAGTTTGGTGGACACCTCATTAATGGATTGTGGATTTTTTTTTTTTTTTAAGATCCAGTATTCAATGATTCTTTTCATCATAATATTTGTAATTTCAATGCTGCTGTCATGGGGTCCAATGTCAACTACCAACCTAACAATCAGGATAGGAATTTGTGTCATGGTGTTGAAACCAACTGAATATATATCGGGTATTTTTACCAATTGATACAAAATTTATTGTGGGATAGGATTTTGTTTGTAGCTTCTCTTTGGTTAAAAGCCATTGGTTATTTTAAAGAGTTTGGTTTGTCTGTTTTGGATAGAAATTAAGCAGCAGCTTTGTCTTGATAGTCTCTTTTCCTTTTTGAGGATTACTTGTCCTCTTCTTTTGTTCTATGTTTCTCTTCTATAAAAGTTTCTTTTTAAAAAAAAAAAAAAAAAAAAAATCTATTAGTTGATGCACTAAAGACTTACCAGTCCACTATTGGTGTGCATTCACTATTTTGGATAAATTACTCACTTTCTTCTTGCCCCTCATGGTTTATCTCATCTAACATGAAATTCGTGTGCTGATATATTGTAGACAGACATGCAAGTGAGGAATAAAATTTTAGTATTGCTTGACTCATGGCAAGAGGCATTTGGTGGGCCTGGTGGAAAACATCCTCAGTACTACTGGGCATACGAGGAACTAAAGGTAAAGGACAACTATCTATGCAGTAAGTATCTTGATGATTTTTACCCCATCACCATGCTAATATGTTGTGCATCCAGAGTAGGATGCTAGATTGTCAAATTTGAGATTCATTCAAGATTGATGGATTTCGTTCACAACAATGCCCCCCTAGGTTACATTTTATGGGTCACATTTGACTTGTATAAAAAAAGACATTTGGCTTGTAGCATTTTTTTTTTGGGGCAGACCCTCTGTTATTTATGAAATACATAACATCTTTCAAAACATATTTTGTAATTAAATATAGCACATCAGGTAATGTGCCTCATATTTTGATGGGGAGAATTGCCCCCATTCTAAATCCACTACTCCTCTCATCATTCTTATTGTTGTAATAATCATTTGAAGTGTCTAGTTGGAGATTGTTTGTCATGATCTTCATGAGCCATAGTTACATATGAGGAATAATTTGATGGTCAGTGGATCATATTATTGTGCTGGATTGTATAAATGGCAGCGATCTGGAGTAGTGTTTCCCAAACGTTCATCAGATGCAGCTCCAATATTTACTCCACCTCTTACCCATCATTCAGTAAGGCATTTTCAAGCAGGGTATGGGATGCCAAGCAGTTCGTCTAAAAGACTGGATGAAACCATGGCAACTGAAATTGAAAATTTAAGGTGAGATGTTGGCCTATGTTTGCTTGACTTCTTTGTGCTGCTGTCTTTTGTCAGTTTGAACTTGTAGTTTTAGGTTTAAAGTTATGTTGCCAATTTTGTATTAAGGTTGTTTTTATTTTCTTTTAGTTTGTCAGGCTTGGAGTCTATGCGGCACGTTATGGAGCTCTTGAGTGACATGCTACAGGCAGTGAACCCTAATGACCGTGCGGTATGTTGAACAATGTTGTGCCCTTTCTCTTTTGCAGATGAATAATGTGGTTAAACTATTATCCACTCATTAAGCATTCTGTTTTTTGTGCTTGTAGGCTGTAAAAGATGAAGTGATTATCGATCTTGTTGATCGTTGCCGTACCAACCAGAAAAAATTGATGCAGATGCTAACAACAACTGGGTTAGTTCCCTCCAAAGCCTTTTGCTTGCCTTGAATGTTTCATGGCATTCCTTTATTATATTATTTACATCAATCACAAGTTTGAATTTTTTTAATGTGTGACCTGTGCCTCTGCTTGTGTATCGAAACATGCAGCATACACACACACTCTTGTGAAAAGTCTGTGCATCTACCGATAATGCAGATAATTGTTTTCTTGGTTACATAACAGGGATGAGGAGCTTCTTGGGCAAGGCCTTGAATTAAATGACAGTATTCAAAATTTGCTTGCAAGACATGATGCAATAGCTTCTGGTACTCCCCTTCCCACACAAGATGCAAGCCCTAGTACTCAGTCAACGGAAGTGAGGAGCTCCAGTCCTAACATTGGCCCAACAACTAAAGAAAGCCCCTCTGCTCCAGTTTTGTCTGTGACAAAAAGCCCTATTGATGAAGAGGAGGAGGAAGATGAATTTGCTCAGCTGGCTCGAAGGTTGCTTAGATATAATATTTTTTATGATAATTTTCATTTTATAAAATGGAATAGTCTTTTTCTTTAAACTTGAGAAAGAAAGTAGAGACCTATTACTTTCTTAAGTTTATGACTTTTTCAATATGCCTTCCACATGCATATGGGTTTATGGAGAGAAATATTTCATTTATATAGATTGGTATGCCCAAGTGAATCATCTATAGGTTTGTTTCATTTGGGTGAAACAGGAAGCAAAGTGCATAAAGAACTTGTTATTTCCCCTGCACTTCTGTTCCATCTCATTTTATTCTGTCCTATTTGGCAAGCATGTCTCTAGATTACAGACTTGTGATTTGTTTTCACCACATTGAGAATTACTTGAAACTTAGTAATTGCTATTGAAACTGTTGTATTTGTCTCAAATTGTTGGGTTGGTTATAATTCAGTTTGACTATGTACCTATGCAGGCATTCCAAGACACAGCCAATTCCTTCTAAAGATGCCACAACTGGTTCCAGCGAAGGTTCACTTGCTACCAACACCAGCAGCACAAAAGCTTCATTCGTGCCGGAGCATTCAACCTCTGTCCAATGCAATGCATTAGCACTTCCTGACCCGCCTGCTACAGTTAGTACTGGAAAAGACCAGGACATCATCGATTTATTGAGCCTAACTTTGTCCACAGCATCATTATCTTCCCAGGCACCTCACACACCATCAGCTTCTAGTCAAGAAATGCATCAGGCTTCTGTCCAATCCAGTGTGGAAGAGCACCCTTATGCTCCCCAAACATATCCTGGAAACTTATCATACAACAGTTATGTTGTCCCTTGGGCTCAACCTCAATCCAAGTCAGACTCCCAACAGCAAATATATCAACAACCTCAACAGTTGCACCCTCATTCGCAAGCCCAAAATTTGCACCCTCATTCGCAAGCCCAAAATTTGCACCCTCATCAACAAGCCCAACAGTTGCACCCTCATCAACAAGCACAACAGTTGCACCCACATCCTCCATCTCACAATCAACTACAATCTCAGGCCCAACATGTCTTTCAACATCAACCCCCGTCTCAATTGCAGAATCAACACCTTCACTATCCTGCACCTCAACAACCACAGCCATATCATGAACCCCAGCAAGTACAGCCTTACCAACAACACCATCAAGTTCAGTCTCAGCCCCAATCCCAACCACAATTACAATCTCAACCTCAACCCC
>JANHAO010006912.1:0-20782 GCA_026873985.1 Saraca asoca
CTTGTTATGATTTTCAACAATTGAATGAACCTTAAGTGATCAAGGATGCATTAATCTCAAGCTAGTTGGTTCCTTTGGCTGGTTGTATGTTGTTGTTGTGTTTTGTTTTTGCATTGCATGTTAGTGTAGTTTAACTTAGCTTAATTTCTGCCAAACCCCCCTATTTACATCTCCTAATTGATTGATATCATCCACAAATGATCTTTGGATTTGACCTGGGTTTCCTATGCTATAAGTAGTTTAGGTAACTTCATTTTTATAAATTTCTAATTTGATTCGGCCGTGACAAACCATTTATCAAACCCCAATAGCTTTCCTAACCTCAACCTAAGGGCGCATTTTGCATGGTTTATCTTCCTTAGCCTTTTAAAAAGTTTCTATAAATTAATAATATGATCTTCTTCATTTTTTGATTTGGCAATTATATTATTAACATAAACTTCTAATTCTTTATGCATCATGTGATGAAGTAGAGTCACTGTTGCTCTTTGGTAGGTTGCTTTAGCATTTTTCAATCCAAATGGCATTACTTTGTAATAAAAAATGCACACAAGGTGATGAAGGTGGTTTTCTCCATATCCTTGGGATCCATCTTAACTTAATTATACCTATAAAAATAGTTCGTAAAGGAAAATATTAAATTCCTAGCAGTATTATCAACAAGTATATCGATATGTTCCAACGGGAAAATCATCTTTATGGCTTGCTTTATTCAAATCTCAATAATCCACACACATTCGAACTTTCCCATCTTTCTTAGGTATAGAAACAATATTGGCAATCAATTCTGAATATTAGGTGACTATAATGAAACCAGCATCAAATTACTTCTTAACCTCTTCTCTGATCTTTAGAGACATATCAGGTCTCATGTGGCTTAACTTTTGCTTCACAAGCTTACATTCTGGCTTTAATGGTAGCTTACAGATAACTATATTTATGTCCATTCCTAGCATATCTTGGTATAACTAAGCAAATATATCCTTATTTTCAGAAAGAAGCTTGATCAAACCATCTCTTACATCTTTTCTCATCAAAGTGCCAATCTTGACTTCTTTTTTATCTTCCTTTATGTCAAAATTAATTATCTCAACTGATTCTTCATGAGGTTGGATCTCTTTTTCCTTTTCCTTGACCATCCTTGAAAGTTCTATGGACTAGTCAATCTCTCCTTCTTCTTCAATCTCACCACATTCAATAAGGTAATCAAAGTTACATATAGGGGCCATGACATTATGATTCTCAAATAAATCATTTTGAAACTTAAATTTAATGAAAGCATATATGAAAGAAAAAAGGGATAGGGTAAGCAAAAATATATGATGGAATTCAAGGAATGGAAACAATGAAACAAAAACAAAAATAAATAAATAGATAAATTAATTAATAAGTGAAAGCATAAATGATGGAAACTAAACATGTGTTTTTATTTGAAGTGGACATTGGAATGAAACATGTAAGCCCATTTTACATATAGCATCCTAAGACCTTGGGCAGAGCCTTAAGTGGTGGTAGTATAGAATTACTCTAAATGAAACTTTATGACAATGGGAAACTTGGAGATATTGTAATTGTTGAGTGTAAAGTTTAGGGAGCAAGGGTACACCAAACTAACACTTTCAGTGATGGAGAATCCATCCTCAATTGCTAGAATCTAGTTAGAGAAAGTGATTTCTATGCTTTGAAAGCTTTGTCTAATGTCACATATAAGAACCCCTTTCATCTTTTAGCTCTCAATTTTCCAAACACACCATCCTCTTTTCCTTTTTTTCACTAGCAACCTCATCCTATCTGTTCTTGTGGGCTTATATCTCAATCCAAACTTTTCAACATTTTAAGGAAGTTTTAGAGGTTCTTTTTCACCTTTCCTGTATTTCTGTAATCTATGTTTAAATCCGTAATACCCCAGATTTTCTAAAATTAATTTCAATAATAGAATAACTTTTTCAGGAAAACCTGAAAAAAGTGAATTTAAAAATTTTGGAAAATTTCAAAACTATAATTTTGGCTATGAGGAGTCCGAATATATTAGAATAGATTATATGAATTTTAAGAATTTTTAGATAACTGAAGTTTTTGTTGTGGATGTTTAGAAAATTAAATTTGTGTTTTCAATATTTAATTTCCAGAAAACTTTGAAAAGATTGAAATAGGGCTACAGGTGCCCAACAAGGGTAAAATTATAATTGTTATAAAGGTAATTAATTTAACTAATTTGTGATAAAATCTCATGGCCACTAGTGATCGGTGAGTATGTTAATCTTGGGATTGAAGTGAAGGAAATAGGCAAAAAAGTGTTAAAAAAGAATTATTCCACTTGAAGTCAAAGTTGAGGATTGAGTTATTCTTTTTCCATTTCGCCCTTCACTAGCTGACTTCTTCTTATTTTTCTTTGGCTTCTCCCCGTTGCTACCTAGCAGCCTACTCCTTCCTCAAGTTTGAATTTTCTCTCTCTTACACTCACTCATTCTCTTTTAGTAAGTGACTTACTTCTTCATGTTATTTTCTGAAATTTTTATTGTTGAATCCTGCCTTCTTTCTCTTCAATTTGACATTAAAATCATATTGATTCACTAAGTATAAATTGAGATGTGAATTCTTAAGTTTCACAATCACTATTCACATCACTATTTAACCTATATACCCATTTGATTTTTAGGTGTTTTGAGAACTTGAATCTGTTATATTTAGCTTGTTTTTAGACAATGGGACCATAATCTAATAGTATATGATTAGTTGATAAGGGAAATCCTTGAAAAATTTAAGAAGCTAATATGCACTTCTTTTTGTTCTTGAAGAATGTTAGAGTTCCTTGTAAGATTTGCTTGATTTACTTGTTTCTAATTGTCAAGGTAAGTAATTCTTACCATGCTTGTGAATTAAAGTGTGTTTACTACCTATGATTTATTGATTATTGGTGTAAGTTGACAAAAATGGATTTTTGTGGTTGTGTGCCAAAGCTTGAAATTAAATGGAATTGTTGATATAATGATTAGTTTTCTATTGAAATATCTGAGTTTCATGCTTATTTAAGTTTTCAAAATATGTTGTGTTGTCTTATGGGTAGTGTAGAATTGGAAGTTGCTTCCCTTGTTTTTCTATTGTTTTCATGCAATTCCTACTTATACAAGTCAAATCACAACTTTTGAACTGAACCTGCGATCATGCTTGTAAAAACCCGACAATTTTGTTCTTATGTTCTAAATTAAAATTTAAACTAGAATTGTATGATTTGAATCGATCCTTCCTACCTTATTTTTCAATTTTGATCATGATTCTAATCACATTTATATTTGGACTTCCTGAATAGTTACACATTTTGGTGAGCAGACTTACATTTTCAACTAAATTTCCCCGAGTGAGATCAAATTTTTCTCAATTGAACTTTTTGATTCTAATCACAATTTTACTTGAATTTCTTCAATGATCCTACTCGTGATTCTGATTGCATCCTTAGAAATTCTCTCATGTTTCAGCCTAACTTCACTTCTTTCTAAAATATTTCCAATTCCCTTGGTGTAATCTTACATAAATTCTTACTAAAATGAGTGTGATGATTAAGAAAACTTAAATAAGTAATTTATAATCTAATATCATTGGATTTAAAAATTGGGTATACATTACTAAAATGAAAATAATTTTAATAATCATATGATGATGAAACAAATAAGGTATGGTGTAATTGCAATAGAACATAACTCATGTGGCTAGAATTGTGGTTGAATGAGAATGTTTTGATATAGTTATTGCTAGATTAATATTGTTTGATGATTAATATTTTCTTAAGATTTGGAACAATATATGATATTATGAATGATGATGAAATTGGATGATGTAAACTTGATGATATATATGTAATGAGAATGATACTATTGAATATTTGAAAGCTTTTATGAGATTTGAAATGTGAATGATGGGATGTGACGGGAATAATGAACTAGATTCTTGATCTACGTGTTCTGACAATGATGAGTGAGATAAGGTTAGCTTGGAAGGAAAAGACTGGGATGAGTGGGATAAGGTTAGATTGGAGTAAGAATGGCAATATACGACCCTAAGAACCATGATTTCGTATAATATGCTAAGGATGATAAGATACGATTTCCTTTAGAGGTGAGTCATTGAATTTATTGATTGTTTATGAAAATTATTGAGAAATGGATATCCGATTATAATATGGATGTGATAACATATGTGTTGTATTATTGGATGAATTCATGAGTCTGGTACGTATCATCTCATTGAGCCCCAAACTTATTCTTTTATGGATTATTTTCTTTTTTTAGATCCTTAAGACATAGTTGCTAACCCTTCCATCAAGATGTAAGAATGACCAATGATCCGATGGAAGTTATTGCTAATGTCTTCACCACCATAGTGTCTAGTCCCCTAGGAACATATCAAATCAAGATACATTTTATTATTATCTTAAATTTAGTAGGTTGTGAGGTACTCCATGAAGTCAAAATCATTGCCATATAGCTGCCCAATGTTCTTCTCATGATGACCTTAGGATGGATTGACCCATAGAGGTCTACCATCAAACTTTGTATTTTGTTGACCTTTTTTGAAAAACTGGTATATAGAAGGGCTATAGTGTTTAGTTATATTAACCTATGCTTTTGAGGTTATGATAAGATATATGTTGATCTAACTTCTTTTGATTGCCCTATTTTTGGAAAGAACATAGGGTAGTTTTAGGAATGACTTCTAGGTCTTTTGGGATGGTGAAAAGTTGTTTCTTTTGAAAATTATATGTAAATTATAAACCATGTAGTAAGTCTAGTCTGTGCCTATTGGGCAATGCCAATATAAATTATAAAATATGTTTATTTTCTATGTGCTTCTCTTTCTCCCAAAAGTTCATTCCCTTCTAGTCAACTAATGAGATTTAAACGGATATAAATTAGGAAAAACTAAGATGATCATAAATGGAATAAATGGTAAAAAACTGGTGATTATGAATAAAAAGGTTGATATTCACGCTGATTTTGACCAGGATTTTGGGTTGTGACATGTTTGGTATCAGAGTAATGGTTTAGGTTAAACCTGTGAGTATAAGTCTGCATGTAGATTGTTTAGAGTCATACAGTGGTGGTGATGGCTACATCTAGTGTTAATAGGATCGCACCAGTAACACGTTTGTACCCATGAGCACATATTGCTGATACTATTCCCTGTCGACTTAATGAAATATGGGTTCATGTTGATGGAATCAAATTAAATCTATTATGTGTCTTGAGAATCTGATTAAATTTTTTGATGTAGATTATAGTGAGAATTAGAAGGCAAGAAGGCCAAAACTTAAGCTTGGTCAGGAAGGATCATCTATTGAACGAAATAGTCCCCACCATGAAATTAGTGAGGACCCAGAAGTTCCCTAATAAGCAAAAAACTTAGTTCAACACTCAATAGATTGCCTAGTACATGCATTAACTCAATATCAAAATCAAGATTAAAATAAAGAATTTGATAGAAATAGACGAAATGAAAGAAATCGAACTTCTTTTGCTAAAGATGAGCAAGAAAATAGATTGAGAATTGTTCATAAGTTTCTAAAGTTGAAGCCACCTTGATATGTTGGAACTGATTCTTCTATGGATCCATACCAATTCCTGGACCAAATTGAAAGATATGGCAAGATGCTACAATGTTTTGGAACTTTATTAATAGAGCTAGTAGGATATCAGTTAGATAATTTAGCACATTATTGGTATATCAGAGCTATTGAGGGGTAGGCTACTGACATTGAACCTTTAACTTGGGCAATGTTCCAAGAAACTTTTATTGATTGATTCCTCCCTATTGGTGTCTAGCAAGTAAATGCCTAAAGGTTTGAGAATCTAAAGCAGGGGAACCTATCTGTGAAAGAGAGTATGATGCTTAATTCACTCGACTCTCCTGATATACTACTCATTTAATTCCTAATAGGGCTATGAAGGTGGAAAGATTTGTACAAGGACTTCATGACTATTATTTTGATCATGTCAAAGTTAATCTTGACATATCACATTAGCAAGCTATGAACCAAGCCTTGTAGGTTGAATTGAGATCCAAGGAGTGTGGTGAAAAGAAGATGTCCTCTGGTAGTAAGAAAAGAACTCAAACAGAGGGGACCAATACTGGACCAAGTGGAAGGCCGAACCTAGCTCATGGAACACCACCTAGTGGGTGGAGAGGAAACTCTACTAGATCGCGTCGATCATAAAATCTACCTATAAAAAGGAATGTGGGAGGATAATTAGTTTCAACCACTTCTGTTTCCTTCTATGAAAGAAATACACCCCCGAGTTAAAGGAATTTCAATGCTAATGTGCCATAATGCAAAATTTGTAATACAAGTCACTATGGATTTTGTAAAAGAGATCTGGTAGGGTGTTTTCGGTATGGTCAACCAAGTCATAAAGTGACGAAATGTTTGCTTAGCAAGAGTGTTTCTGGATAAGGTGTGAATTATCAAGGTAGAGCTTGGAACTAACTAATGGCATAGTCCACAACTTCAGTGAGAGCTCCAACTGTGTCTGGTAAGAATGATGGGAGAAGTAATCATAGGAAAAATCCCAATGCCACAGTAAGAGTTTATAATCTTATAAGACATGAAGTTCAAGCATTAAATGCAATAATCTTAGGTATTATGAAAATACATGATCTATAAGCCAAGGTATTGTTTGACCTAGAGTTACCCACTTGTTTATTGCAAAGAAATTTACTGCCTTGCTAAATGAATCTGGTGAATCAATGGAATCATCATTAATAGTGATGACTCTGGTTAGTAAGACCTTTTTTGTCGATCATTTGCTCAAAAAGTATGTTATAGTGATAGGGAATAAGTGGATATCTATAAACCTAGTAGTATTAGATATGGTTGACTATGGCGTAATTCTAGGTATAGATTGGCTGTCTCAGTACCATGCATGCATGAACTATTTTGATAAGATAGTTACCTTTTAGGTGGATAAATCTTCTCCTGTAATATTTCAAAGAGAATGGGTAGTTAAGATAGCTAGTTTGATTTCAAGCATGCAAGCTTGGAAGTTATTGAATAAGGGGTGTACAACTTATTTAGCTGTGGTACAAGACTTAAGCTAACTTGTTCTGAATCCAAACAAGGTTTCGGTGATAGGAGAATTTTTTGATATGTTTCCTGATGAGTTGCTCGGATTACCAGTAAATAGGGAAATCAAGTTCACCATTGATCTTTTGCCCAACATGGAACCTATCTCCATTCCTTTATATTGTATGGGCCTAATGGAATTAAAAGAGCTGAAAACTCAGCTACAAAAGTTAATCGATAATGGCTTTATTTGTCTGAGTATTTCATTATAGGGAGCACTCATACTTTTTGTGAAAAAAAAAAGATGGATCATTACGGTTGTGTATTGATTATCATCAACTAAATAAGGTGACCATCAAGAATAAATAGCCCCTCCCTCATATCGATGATTAGTTTGACCAGTTATAAGGAGCAAAATATTTCTCAAAAATTGGTTTGAGATTGGGGATACCATCAGTTGAAGATTTGTAAAGAAGATGTCCCTAAAATTGTTTTTTGTACATGATATGGGCATTACAAATTTCTTGTACTATCGCTTGGATTAACAAATGCCCCAGTTGTTTTCATGAACCTAATGAGCCAAATTTTCAAACCATTTTTGGATAAGTTTATGATAGTATTTATTGATGATATTATGGTTAACTCTAAAAGTGAGGAGAAGCATAATCAATGGCTGTGAATGGTGTTACAAACTCTATGAGAGCATGAACTTTATGTGAAATTTTTTAAATATGAATTTTGGATGACCAATGTCAAGTTTCTTAGACATATTGTTTTACAAGAGAGAGTATGTCATACCCCGATCCATGAAACATGACCACATAGAAGGTCACCATCATGAAATCCCTTAAAAGCCTTACAATGTAATTAAATATACCAAATATACATATTTACACTAATTTAGAATCACATATTAATTCTTATCGAAAATCCAATAAAGTTTCCTCTATTTTTCAGACATCCAGGCACAAGGCCTGTACAACAACAAAAGGACTACATGTCTTGTACAGAACCTGTACAATAAAATTAAGTTTACAATAGCCTAGGTGCCACAAGACTATATTTACTAGGCCTCATTCAAGCAAAACACACATGCAATACTACTAAACCAACTGCCAATGTAACACCATTTATATACCTTTAATCTTTGCAGGACGTGATCTACTTGATCAGTGAGCAGATCTGGAACTAAGAGGGTGTGGAGTAACTAAAGGAATATCTTCTAACTCTAAAAAACATGGAGAAGAAAGGAGTGAGTTTCATAGAAACTCAGTGAGTAGACAATTCCATGAACACCCAAAAACCCCATTTAAAAATTATGCTCAAAAGTATAAATATAAATATAAATATAAATATAGTAAAGATATGCTTACTCGTTCAATAGCTATAATCCCAAAATAACCTTAGAAACTCTTATCCATCAAGAAAATTAAACCATCGAAATATGGTATTTGATAAAATAAAATAAACAACAATGCATGATATTATAGAAAATATTCATCTCAAAGTAAACGTAAGAAAATATTTAATAAAACTTTTTAAAATATATATATCAATACTCATGTAATGAAACATTCAACTGGAATCCCAAAGGAATATTCCAAGAGGCAACCATAATATCGTATTCATCATAATCTACCAAACTTAGTAATCACACCAAGTAAATATTCATATATTCTCCCCCAATCACACTAAGTAGATATTTATATGTTCTCACCTAATCACACCAAGTAGATATTTATATATTTTCCTCCAATCACATCAAGTAGATATTTGTATCACAAGTGCACTTGAGGGTTACCAATGAATTTCCAATGGATCTAGGACTTTAATTTAATCATTCATTTAGAAATATTATGCATACCACATTAAATCGTAGTAAGATAAAGTCATGGCTTTCATAAACCATAATTAGTACAAAATGCATAATCTTATCATGGAAAACTATTTTGTGTACACATACCACATATAAATATACTTTCGAAACTACTTTAATATATATAGGAAAATCTTATTATTTAACAGGATTCATAATATTCCATATCATAAAAATTATTTAATGTTTAAAAATGGGATCATTAAGTGAGGAGGATTGTCCACTCACCTTAGAAACTTCTTAAAAAGATAAGTTAGCTAAAGCTCTAGAAATTTGCCATTGGTGTGCTTGATTCTTCCTTAGAAATATCTCTAGGAGCTGAGGAACAACAATGTTTTAGCATACCTCAACTTTAAGGGTTAGGATTTTAGGTAAGGATTTCTTAAAGACTTAATGTACACTTCATATAAAATAAATCTTTTATTCTAGGATTACTCATCACCTTCCAAAGTGTAGGGTGCAGGTGAGGACCTCGATCAAAGTTGGATTGCCATCGATGAGCCCAACTCGGATGTTGGCTAATCAACAAGCCAAAGAAGGAGGAGACCAACCACTAAGCTTCTTAATTGCCAAGATGATGCCAGAGAAGATAAGGGAAGGTTGACGATGACTAAAGCTTGTCGCAGCTTGCCAAGTTGAAAAAGAAAAGGATCGCTGATGCAGAGGAAGCTCCGAGACGAAAGGAAGGCCAAACATAAAGAAGAAGGCTTCACCAGAGAAAGAGGAAGTGACGGAGAACTGCCAAACTCTCGTCGGACAGTGAAATCGAAGAGAAACAAAATCCGGTGACTAAAGCAGATGAAAACATAAAGAAAGAAAGACCGATTGGAGAAACTTTATACTTAAAAGGAAATAGGGCAAATTGCAGTTTGACCCTATGACTTTCCACTAACTTCAATAAGGCCTTCCTGAAGAAACAAGAAATTACATTATGGCCCTAACGAAAAATTAAGAATTTTCATTTTGGTCCCTCAGTAACTTTTTTTTTAGGTATTACAGAGTACAAGTAGATCCTTAAAAAATAAAAGCTGTAGAGAATTAGCCTAGACCTATGATAGTTAGTGAAGCTTGTAGTTTTTTGGGATTAGCTTGGTATTACTAAAAATTTGTCACAGATTTTTCTAAAATCTATGCACTGCTGACTAAACTTATCCGAAAGGGGATGTGATTGGAATGGACCCCTATATGTGAAGAAAGCTTCCAAAAATTAAAGAGATGTTTGAAATAACTCTGGTCTTGGCATTGCCATCTAGATCAAGCGGCTATGTAGTATATTGCAATGCTTCACAAATTAAGCTTGGGTGCGTCATGACAATTGAAGAAACATGAGCAAAATTATTCTACTTATGATCTAGAAATGGTGGTAGTAGTTTTTACTTTAAAAATATTGAGGCATTACCTGCATGGAGCGACATGTGAGATTTATATAGATCATAAAAGTTTGAAATATATTTTTAAGCAAAAAGATCTTAATCTTCAATAACGAACATGGATAGAACTAGTAAAAGATTATGAAAGTTTGATATTGTATCATCCTAGCAAAGTAAATGTTGTGGCAGTAGCACCAAGTCACAAGTTGGCAAGCAGTTTAGTTCACTTTCTTTCTAAAGAAGAGACTTTGATGTGTTTGTACCCATAATTTGAGAAGATTGGTGTAAGATTAGAAGTTTTGAACCAAACCTTAATTCTAGCCCATATGATAGTACGATCGATAATGGCTGATCATATTAAGGAAGTTCAAAAATAAGATCTATAATATACAATTCTTAAGCAAAAAGTAAAAGTAGAACCTAACTCCAATTTCATAGTTGACATGTCAGGAGTGCTTAAAAAGGAAGGACAATTATAGGTTCCTTCAAATGCCTTCCATAATTTGCTACACCAAGCACATAATTCATCATATATAATGTATCTGGGAGTGTCTAAGGTGTATTATGTTCTAAAAAATGTGTTCTGGTGGGAAGGCATGAAACAAGATGTGTTTAAATATGTAACTGAATGCCTAACGTGTCAATAGGTGAAAGTCAAGCATCAACATCTGACAGGACCGCATCAATCTATCAAAATACCTTAATGGAAATGAGAGAGCATAACGATTGCCAAAGTCGCCAAAAGGTTATGACTTGATTTGGGTTATCATTAATCCCTTAACTAAATTAACCTATTTTTTACTAGTCAAGATGACCTACTCAGCTACTCAATATACACAAGTGTATCTTGATTGAATAATTCCTTTACATGGTGTCTGATTGACGATTATTTTGGATTGTGGTACTCAATTTACTTCTCACTTCTAGCAATCTTTCCAACGAGTGTTAGGTACTCAATTATGGTTTAGCATAGCTTTTCATTTGCAAACAAATGATCAGTTAGAATGAACAATTCGAATTTTTTGAAGATGTATTTCGAGCATGTGTGATGGAATTTGAAAAGAATTGGGAAAAATATTTGTCACTTATTGAATTTACTTACAATAATAGCTATCAATCTAGTATCTAAATAGCGCCATTTAAAGCATTGTATGGGCAGAGATGTAGATATCTGGTAGGTTAGTTTGAACCTAAAGAATCAAAGTTATTAGGACTGGATCTTGTAATAGGTGCTATTGAAAAGGTATAAATGATCTGCGATCAAATAAAGTTAGCTCAAAACCAACAAAAATAATATTTGAATAAAAGAAGAAGAGAATTAGAATTTTGAGGTTGATGATTAGGTATTTCTCAAAGTGTCCCTTATAAAAGGAGTTATACATTTTGGCAAAAAGGGAAAATTAAAGCTGCAGTACATCAGACTATTTAAAATTATTAGATGTATAAGAGTCGTAGTGTATCATTTGGATTTGCCAACCAAAATATAAGGAATTTATCTCGTATTCCACAATTCTATGTTAAGGAAATATGTTTTGGATAAGTCTCATATTATAAAAAAAATTCAATTTAATTAGACACCAAATTGATATATGAGGAACAACTACAAGCTATTCCCAATCGGTAAGTTCAAAAGCTGAGATTTAGAGAAGTTCCAATGGTTAAAGTGATGTGGGGATGACATGATAAATAGAAAGCCATGTGCGAATTAGAAGCTAATATGTGAGAAAAACACTCTCAATTATTTAGTAAGAGATGAATATAATAATTACTTAGCATAAAGTATCATTTGCAATCGTTAGTCCATTTTAGTTAAATTACTGTTACTATTTAGAATTTGAGGACAAATTTTTTTAAGGGTGGAGAGATGTAATATCTTGGATTTTCTAAAATTAATTTCGATAATAGAATGATTTTTCAAAAAAATCTGAAAAAAGTGAATTGAAAAATTTTAGAAAATTTTGAAACTATAATTTGGACTACGAAAAGTCTAGATATGCCAAAAGTAAATTATATGAATTTTAGGAATTTTCATATAACCGAAGTTTCCATCATAAATACCCAAAAAATTAAATTTGTATTTTTAGGATTTAATTTTTAGAAAACTTTAAAAAGATCGAAACTAGGGCCATGGGTACCCAACAAGGGTAAATTTGGAGTCGTTACAAAGGTAATTAATTTAACTAATTTGTGATAAAATTTCATAACAACTGGCGATCGATGAATACGTTAATTTTGGAATCGAAGGGAAGGAAATAGAAAAAAGGTGTTAAAAGAAGAATTATTCCACTTGAAGTCAAAGTTAAGGATTCACTTCTTCTTTTCCCATTTTTCCCATCACTAGCTGACTTCCCCTTCTTTTTCTTTGGCTTTTCCTAGTTGCTACCCATGCAACCTACTTCTTCCTCAAGTTTGGATTTTCTCTCTTTACACTCATTCTCTCTCTTTATGTAAGTGACTTACTTCGTTATGTTATTTTCTAAAATTTTTATTATTGAATCCTCCCTTCTTTCTCTTCAATTTGACATTAAAATCATATTGATTCACTAAATATAAATTGAGATATGAATTTTTTAAGTTCACAGTCACTATTCAACCTATAAACCCATTTGATTTTCTGGTGTTTTAAGAACTTGAATCTATTATATTTAGCTTGTTTCTACACAATGGAACCATAATCTAATAGTATATAATTAATTAATGAGGGAAATCTTTGAAAAATTTAAGAAGCTAATATGCCTTTCTTTTTTGGTTCTTAAAGAGTGTTGGAACTCTTTATAAGATTTGCTTGATTTACTTGTTTCCAGTTGTCAATGTGAGTAATCCTTGTCATTCTTGTGAATTAAAATGTATTGATTGATTGTGATTTATTGATTATTAGTTTAAGTTGATAAAAATGGGTTTTTATGGTTGTGTGCCAAAGCTTGAAACTAAATGGAATTGTTGATATAATGATTAGTTTTCTATTGAAATAGCTAAATTTCATATTTGTTTAAGTTCTTAAAATACATTGTGTTGAGATCTTATAGGTAGTGTAGAATTGGAAGTTGCTTCCCTAGTTTTTCTATTATTTTCATGCAATTCCTGCTTGTGTCAGTTGAATCACAACTTTTGAACTGAACCCGAGAAATGAATAAGAAGTTCATCATCATTAATGTAAGATGCCATTTTTTAATAATATAAAGTCAAGCGATTTATTAGGCAAGCATACCCATTAAACTTTTCAAACTCAGGTATTTTGAACTCAAGGGGAATAACAACATCAGGTACCAAGCATAGCTTTATTGCATCCATAAGCCCATATCTGTTAGTCTCTTCTATCGCTTGTAACCATTCTTCTAGAACTTCTAACTTCTTTTTGTTCTTGAGGACACTATTTAAATCTTGTGTAACTTTTGGTTTATTAGAATCATGGTTTTTTATTGAGCTATGGGCTCTCCCCATTAATGTGATGTAAAAGGGTGGATTAGGATATTGATATTAGAACCCTAAAGGTGGATACAGAAATGTTTAAGGATCAAATGATGTCAAATTGCCTTTATGTGAATTGGCATTTGATGGTGGAGTTTGGTTTTTATCATAAGGAGTAAAACCAGGAGGAAATTCAAGGTCTTCAAGTATAGGTATATCCTGATCTTGATTTTGATTATATGATGAGGGTTCTTTATTGTCATTAGCTTTCTCAATCAAAACCCCTCCCCCACAATCCTTACAAGTTGTTTTTTTAGTTCATTGACGTCTTTTTCTCATTTTCTCTTGAACATTCTCTTATTCATCCATGACCCTTACTTGAGAATAGGTCTTATATGAGTGTCGTGATAACATGGTTCATTTTTTGAGGTAAGCTATAATGTAATACCTTTTATTAGACATGCGTTAAACTTAAATGAGTGTAAAAAAAGGTCATAAAAAGAAAAAAAATGAGAACAGAAGAAATGCATGGGTGTTGTGATATGAATCAATCTTTTATAGATAACGTTAAAGGGACATTCATTCCATACTAGTTCTTAAAAGAAACATGGATAGTCTATTCATTATGAAAGCATATTTTTATTATAAACAAAGATAGCCTTCAAACTTTTAGTAGAATCTACCTAAGTACTCCTAGTCCTTGGAAACATTAGCTAGAAATCTCTGTGTCTCACTTGGTGGAAAGCTTGCTTCAACTTATATGCCTTTTTTGCTCTTTTCTAAGACTTTTTAGTGATCATTTGAGCATTTTCAATTAGCTAATTCAATTGTTGTGAAAGATCATTGTATTTTTCTTCAAATTACATGCTTTTTTGACACTAATAGTTATCATCTTACAACAAAGTGTTTTGTTGAGTTAATCATTGAATTTTATCCTGATAAACAACTAATTGTTGGTTAAAGTGTTTCATGGTCCTTTCTCACTACAACCTCTTTAAGGCCTTGACACTTTTCTTTGAACCTTTTGGTTTCATGATATGTCTTTTGGAGTTCTTCATGTCATTTGGAAGCTTCTTCCTTTTTGTGTTCTTAAAATTTTTGCACCATTTTCTTAGTTTGAGTAGCTTTACCAACTTACACATCCTTCTCAAATGACAACTTCTTGTTCCTGGTGATCAGTATAGTCTGGTTCTTACATAACTAATGATACATCACCTTTTATCTTGCCTCTACTTCAGCTTGATAATCAATTGGTTTATCAAACATGTATAATGATGGTTTGGGACCATATACTTTGGGAGTGATAAAGCACTTTCATCCACTAGATTCCCATAACATATAGCCCAGGGTGGTTATTTTATTGCATAAGGTAGCTTCCACATATGGCATAGACTTTCATGCCTCAATTACCTCTTTGACCTTTTGGTTTGCATCTTTATCTTCATAGGAAAACTTTATGTTTGATAATCTATAGGTTATCGAAATGAACTGCTTAGTACTAATTGTCTTTTGACCATCACAAGAGCATAACTTATTATACCCCAAAAACCAATGAGTGTGACCCATGATTACACTCCACATTTACACAAGATTGGAACATAATGCATCCATGGAGCTCTTCATACGACTACTACCATCTCTTTAAAGTAATTGATCCACTGACTTCTTATAGGTATCTTAGATGGTCATTTTGCAACTTTAAATTCTTATAAAGGATTCTTGTTTAAAGAAATGTGTCACTTGGATTCAATATGAGGATACTGAAAATAACTCAAGTTAAGAAGGTGGCTAATCATTCATACTGCTAACAATTGTTTAAATCCATAAAACCTACCTTCTTCTTCCATCCAATAATAGTTGAGGGACCCAATTGTTTTTGCCAAGATTATTAGGATAAGATTGATATTATGTTGGATTTTCTCAAATAGCTTTATCACATGGCCATCAATGTACCCTTTTACTTTAGGAAAAAAAACCAGCCTATAGATAGCTAGAGCTAGCATGACTTGGTCTTGTTCACTATCAATATGCTATTCAATGAATTTCATCAAGTAATCAAATGGCAGGAAATTGTTGTCACCTTTCTCTTTCATGTGTTTTTCCAATTCATACACTTTCACTTCCATTAACTTTGACAATTGCCTTTCAGCTCATTTTCTATATCAAAAATACACTTTGTCTTTCACTATATTTCTTATGTCAAACAACTCATCATACTTTTCAATGGTTAAGGTTATGTCATGCTAATTAAATGTGAAGCAATGATAAGATGGATCCCAAAAATGTAACTTGGCCTTCAACATAGATGTATCAACCGAATCAAATAAAAGATATGCTAAATTTTCATACTCAGCTTAGAATTCGTATTTCTTCTTTATATGGAGCCAAACTTACATCAATACTTCTAGGTCATTCTACTCAAAGTCAACCTTCCCGATTTCAAGAAATTGGACAATTTTTCCTTGGTTAATGAAATCCCTCTTCTCTTATTGGGTAGTTTCTAAATCATGCATTACCTTGGATTAATTATCAAGCCCTACCATATATCCAATCGAAGTTTTACCATTTTCCATATTTTCAATGTGAAATAGTGGGTATAATGACCTTTTAGTGATATTTGTTCATGATTGAATCATGAATGCAAGATGCACAAAGAACACAACAAAAAAATGCTAATAAATTATTATGAATATGGGAAAATGAGCAAAAATTCAAACATAATAAGTTATAAAAGTTTTTTTTCTAGAAAAATAGAATATGTTGTTTACAAATTCTAAACATAATTGTATTCTTGATCCTTCTTTGATTATATTTCATTTACATGTATAAATTTACATTTGAGAATTCAAATAAAGGAAAATTACATCAATCCTATAAGGCCATTGTATCATTTTTTAGAAATAAACTTTCATATCCTATGTATATTGAAAATAAAAAGCTCAGGGATAGAACATTCTCTCATGTGTCTAAGAAGGTAACAAGTGTGCCCAGAGTGCTTCAATTAGTGTTAATTTTGACCTCTAGCACCTAATGGTTAAAGGTTTCCAAATCATTATTATTATCGCGATTGCAAGGCTAGTAAAAACCCCAATCCTCACCAATGATAAGCTTTTAATGGAAAGGGTTCACTTTGAGTATGGGTGTTTTGCTAGCCTGCATAAAGATCGTTGGTTTCACAAAAATATTGTTACTTTATTCCTTAACTAATCTTATAAGATTTTTAAGAGTCCAAGTGAGTGATATGTTATTGAGATTATGAAGGTACCACTTGAATTAATGTTGAAATAGTACTAACATTTTTCCAATTTCATTTAGCATTAAAAATTTTAAGGAAAAGCTAATTTGAAATGAATTAAGAGGCTTAATATATTTAGGGTGAAATTCTTCCACCTTCATAGGTGAATCCTGATAAAATAAATGCTTTAAGAATATTGAGAACTATCATTATTTTTTCCCACAATTGGAGCCCTGAATTTCGATCTATCATAGGTGTAGCTTAAATTTTATTTGTATGCGATATAAACTTAAAATAATGTTTATAGTGAAGTTCGAATGTAATATGTTATTAAGATTATGAGTAGTTTTTAATTTAATAATCATACAAAAGTTAAGTTAAAAAAATATTTTTTTGATATATTGCATAAATTTTATTTATTTGATAGGTTGTATCAATTTATTAATTTAATTAACATGTTGAATTTTTTCAATTTCATGACCAAAATCATACAAAGGAATATACTTAAAAAATATTAGAAGTCATATTTATTGCACCTACAATATAGGATTTCCTAACTTTTGTCTATTACTGGCAAAAGTGTATTATTTTTAGATTGAATGGATAAGTGTGGAGATATAATAAAGTGATGTAATACAGTGTAACATATAAATAAAAGCTAAAATATGTATAATGATTTAATGTGTAATAGTATTGGGGATTTCTTTTTGAAGTTTTATCGGCTCATCCGATTTAACTTTTAAAATACCCCTCATCTCAATAATACTAAAAAAGATTGAATTTTTCAGTTTCTTTTTAATTTATTCTACCCTTGGATTTTATATGTGAAAATATAAATGACAATTTATGATACACTAAGGTAATTTATTTATAACAACAAAATAAATATTGAAATGAATATATGAGTTAAACATATAAATATATAAATAAAATCAATGTATCAAAAATTTAAAATAGCAAATAGTAACAAATATATATATATATATATATATATATAAGGTTCACATGTTGAAATGAGGGAAAAAAAGGAAACATAGGCGGGGTTAGGCACCGTCAAAAGTCTCCAAAAAGAAAGAAAAGAAAAAAAAAGTCATGGCATAGAGACAAATCAAATAAAAGAAAACTTAAAAATAAAAATGGAAAAAACAATCAAGTGTGCAAAAATTAAACCAAAGAAAAGGAGAAAGAAAAACACAAAAAAAATGAACTCACATGAAAAAAAAAAGAAAGAGAAAAGAAAAGAGTAATGAATAAATTGAATCAAACAAAGGCCAAGATTGGCCACTGTATCACCTATTAAAAACATCGGCCAATCTTGGTCTTAGCTCCCCCTGCGTCTTCATTTCCCTTTTTTTATTACAACTTAGTAATTGAAAATCAAGAATGATCAAACTTAAATACCAAACAAAAAGAAGTGCAATCCCACATTTCCAATATTAATCATCAACATTTTCTACTTTGAGATTGAGACTAAAGGTTTCATTTTTAAATTTCTCTTCTTTCGCTTTTTCTTCTATTAGTTTGATTTTCCTTTCTATAGTTATCATATTTTTTGACAAATCTTTCTTGAATAATATGTTCATTTTTAATTTTGACTATTTCTATTAGTTCTAAAATACAATTATGTAAACAAAAGCTAAAAATAAAAATAATAGTGAAAAAAATGCTATGTCCATGAATAAGGGTAAAGAAGGTTATAAGGGATATACCAATAGATTTGAGCTATGAGATTTGAAGATAAGGGTTCTTTATTGTTAATCTCTTTTTTCTCCTTGAAAAGAAAAATGAAAATGAGTTTTTCTTATTGTTTCCCCTCCCTCTTTCTTATTTGAAAGCCTTCCATTTATTCAAAAAAATATATATACTTCTGTGATTTGATTTTTACTTAATTTCCATTGATTGTAAGTTGTTTCTTCTGATTTACAGATTGTTCATCAATTATCATTAGATTATAAGTTGTTCTCATATGGGAAAGGTTGAGTTGTACAAGGAACCTTACTTTAGGAATTAGTTCAAGAAAGAAGTAGATGAAAGTCGAGGCTTGCAATTGCAGACTAAGTTCTTAGTTGAAATTTTCTTTTTTTTTTATTTTTTGTTATTTTTTCTTATATATTTTTCCCTATATAAAGCACACTAAAGTAACTTAATAGGTTTTTCTTGGTATTTTTATATTCCTTCTAACTTAAAAAAAAAAGCTACTCCATGAGTAATATTTTTATAATTTTTACTCTTACTAAAACAATGAAAAGAAATAAAAATTAATCAATTTTTCGTCTTAAAATTTTAATGCCAATTGATCACAAAAGATGTTAAACTTGAACAAAATTGGGTGTCTACATTATCTTTACGCTTAATATTTGTT
This sequence comes from Saraca asoca, assembly GCA_026873985.1. Classification (NCBI taxonomy): domain Eukaryota; kingdom Viridiplantae; phylum Streptophyta; class Magnoliopsida; order Fabales; family Fabaceae; genus Saraca; species Saraca asoca. The sequence continues at coordinate 19,306 of JANHAO010006912.1, forward strand.
TATTAATTTAAATTTTTATTATTATTAAGACTTTAGTTAAAATATTTACTTTTTCTTATTAAATTATATTTTTTATATTTAAATAAATATTTTATAAGATAGTAAATAAATTATTATTATTTGATTTTTGGGGATGAAAATATAAATTTAATTTTAAGGGGACCAAATGTGACCAATTTGTATTTTAAGGGGATTGAAAATGTAATTAAGTAAAAGGTTACAATGTACTTTTGTTTTCATTTGGACAGATGTTAAATTTTGGACTAAAATTAATTTGATTTTGATTTTAAAGGGGATCAAAATAGAATTTTATTTTTTAGGGAGATAAAATGTAATCAATTTATATCTTAGGGAGACAAAAAAATGTAATTAAGCCTAAAAATTATGGATCCTACAAAGCCATGTTAGAAAAAATATGGGTCCTACATAACCACATTAGATCATATGAAGGGCACATGACCCTTTGCTAAAAGGCATAGTTGCCTTAATTTTATCACAAACTTTGCCTTATTTTTCCAAATTCCTTAAGTCTTTCATAAACATTTGTTTTTGTTTTGGTGAAACTAATCTATATTGAAAAAAAAAAGGGATCAAGGAAGAGATGATTTTAAACGATGCATGACTCTAATGTTGACCAACACCAAACACTAAGATTATTAGTGGACAAACCCACTTGGATATCAATCGAGTTAAGATTTCGAAAACCTATTTTTATTGCATTGTTTTTGCTACTTCTGGTTTATTGTGATTTTATTATGATGTAAAATGTTAGGTGAATATATTATCTAATGTTTGAATGGTTGGCGGGTTTCTTTACTACATTTTATAATGGTGGATGGGTATCTTTATTTTGTATAAAAAAAAATTTGAGTACATATTTAGGCTTTTGAGCTGATTTTTTTTTAAGTTAATGGTCCCCTACTTTTGACTCTCTTTTTATTTATTGGAATTGGACGTGATGGAATATTTGATTCCCTCTTCGAACTAAAATAGTAACATTTATAGCCTTTCAATTATTTTTTTATTTAATTAGAATTTAATTAATTTTAGTTCTTAATTCTTAGGTTTTTCCATTATATAGAGTTACTCCAACTGAAGTATTTGACCTTGTTATTCACCACAGTGATAAATTTTTCAATGAAAACCAATCCACATTGAACTATATAGATGAGAGAGTACAAAAAATGAAGAAAATAGACTAGGACAAGTTTTATTCCTTTGATGTAGGCCAATTAGTAACCTATTTGAAGTATGAGCCCTATAAAGCCCTATAGTGGAATGTACCAAGCCAAAACCTGGCTAGGGATAGAAAACCATTCGCTAGAGATCATGATGTGAGAGTCTTGATAGCTTTTGTAAATAGGCATCCATATGTGGAGGTCTTCATTGAATTGTTAGTGTTGATGGGTGCCCTAGACCAATTTGATTGAGTGCTATGACATCCACCACTAAACATTCTATGGATTAGATATGAAAG
>JANHAO010006913.1:0-20759 GCA_026873985.1 Saraca asoca
AAATTCTACCTTATTTATAATATAAACAAAATTCTTTATTTCATGAGAAGAGGTGCAAAAATATATTTAAAATTTTATTTTATTGGAGTTTATATAAAAAAATAATAAAATTAAAATTCAAACGAAAATTTTAATGGAAATTATTCCGTTGGAATTTTATTCCAACGGAACTTGAGCCGTTAGAATTTCTGTTGAAATTGTTCGTTGGAGAAAATTTATAAATTAATATTCCAACGAATATTTTCCGTTGAAATTTTCGTTAGAATTGGGCATTCCAATGAGCATTTTTCCAACGGACCAAAATCCGTTGGAATGCTAAATTCTACCAGATTTTGTCCGTTGGAATTTTCTGAAATTCTTGTAGAGTATGATAATCATTTAATCTAATAACATATAATTAGTTAAATTATAGTAGTTCATATGGAAAATTCTAATAAGACAAACTTGCCCCAATTATTGGCTCATGGACTATGCGATGTGTATATCACTCGATCCCACACTGTTGAATTGATTCTCTCCGATTTGTTGCTTTGGTGCCTGAACTTCTATGATTTTTGCAATGCTTTCCATCCTCTAGAGAAGGAAAAATCATGAAAGAAATTGATATCTCGTAGTGAAATCTGAACAATATAGTACAAAGTTGAGCTTTGCAAAATGCAATTGAACAACTAGCATTGAGTGACGTTGTTCATTTGGATGGTCAATTTGAGTACCACTGGCTTCTTCTACCTCATCTATGCTGACACGGAGACGAAGCCATCCTCTACTCTTTACATGCTTAGCCAACATGTACAGAAGCCTAGCTGCCGAAAGAGTCTCCATAGGCTTGTTGAAGAAAAAGGGTATTGGATTCCAAGTTCAAAATTAATTCTATTGATTATCATTTTATTTTGCTACTCATGTTAGTTATTATGTTTATAGAAGAATATAAAACACATTAATTATTAAGATTATCAATAATGTAACAATATTGAGTATAATTTTTATAATAATTTAAGTTATAGTTTTTATTTAATATCAGCTCATTATTAATTTGTAAAGACAAAAAAATTCTTTGAAGTATACTATAAATATAAAGTTAGCAATCCATCTAATAAAGTGATAAACTAACTAACCATAAAATAAAGTGATAAATTAGCTCACTTGGGGGTAGTCGAGCTTTCTCCTTTTATCTAGGGGTATCAAGTTCGGTTTTAGCCAAACAGAATAGAAATGGGTTCTATATTTGTAGTTAAATTGGATTTTAACCAGGTTTTAATGGACTGGTATGAGTTTCTACCTACTTCATGTTTTAATAGTGACCTGATCTAGTTGAAACTCGGATCACAGTCTAATTAATCCAACGGTTTGGATTGAATTTTATAACATTATATATATATATATTTATTGTTATATATATAGTTGTGACCATAGTCTTTCTTATTTTATAAAAAAATATTTCTACAAAAAAATTTCTACATTAATTATTCAGTTAAATATCAATAGTGAATTTTTTAATTATGAAATAATTAATATTTTTTTTTACTATTTTATGCTTAAGCTAATAGATATATATATATATATATATATATACTTCAATAAGTAAATACGCTATTCTTATATAGATGGAGAATGTTAAGTTTTTTTTTTTAAAATAAAATAATACAAAATTTTGTATTATTCTAGAGAGAGGTTATGGGGGCTTACCAGCAGATTGTCCAGCACAAGCTCAGGTTATCGAGTAAGCTACCCAGAGCATAAGTGTGGAACTCTTGGAAACCAGTCAGCACCTAGGTTCATATATTCTCAACCGACAAGTTAGCCCCCAAAATCAACACATCAGCCACTAACAATCCAACAGTAAATTGCCAAGTATTTATTGCCCGTCAAGCATTTATTACCCAATATGGCAGATGGTAGAATAGGCATATTTGTAATTTATCAAATTAAACTTATAACTCTCACTACTTTTATAAATAGGAAGGGAAATCGTTGTAACAAGGAGATAGTGGAGAATACATGCAGAAACTCTGCCAAAATAGTGATAGAACATTTGTACTCCTGTTCTGCTAGTCTGAACAGTAAAATAACCACACAAAAGCAAATACAATTATCGTGGATATAGGGGTCACACTAACTTTAGCCGAACCACATAAAAAACCTTTAGTGTTCATCTTGTTCTTCCTTTATCTTACTCTTGTTGTTTTTTTTTTTTTTTGCTTTTTCATGCCTTTTACAGTAGTTTGGGTTCCAAAACTTTTAGTTGATCGATTACCAAAATTGACTGTCAACATTTTGATACGCCTAGTGGGACTAGACTACTTTTTTATCAGTACACTAACCAACCGAGATGGCAAGAGGAAGAACAATCAGGAGCACTAACACTGCTGTTAACCAGCCAAGTGGTTGTGGAGAGCAACAATGAAACACGTTAGAAGATGGAAACCCATTCCCAGCAAGCATTTTTTCTATTCCCTCGAAGGTTGATGGTGTACAAGTATTGCATTGGTGCTAAGAAGCACTCGAGAATATAGCTAGGAGACTTGCTAATGTAGTTGTAGCGCTAGCCCAGGCGCACATCCATGGGGCCCAAAAACAGGCCAAAGCTGCTATGATTGGGTGAACAGACAGGGGGCCACAGAAAGAAGTGCTGGTTTGAGAAGAGAGGCCAGCCAGAAAGGGGCCTCGGTGAGCGAACTTAGCTTGCTCCACCAATTCATGACCTGAATCTCAGGATCATCAAGCTCACAAGTGTGATGGAAATCGATGACCTGAGAGCCCGCATCACACTGAGAATTCAAATACGGGTCATGACAATACCAATGGTGACGATCCAAAACACAAGATTCAATGATAGAGGAGCTGTTGCAAAGGGTATGGCAGCTGGAGAAATGTTCTTCAGCTCAAGATCAGTTAGATCATTATAAGGAGAGAACCCCATTTTCCAAGGAGATCAAGACAGAGCCTCTCCCCCATAGATTCAAGGTTCCTACCATCCTACCATATGATGGTAGATCTATATGACCATTCAGATGCTTTCAACATCTAGATGGACTTTCAGACGACTAACCCCTTGGTCAAATGCCACGTTTTCCTAGCTACTCTTAGAGATGTACCCTGGGCATGGTTCAAGAACCTTCCAACTCGCAGCATCAGTGGCTAGGAAGAGTGTCAGAAAAGATTCATTGACCAATATAGAGTTCTCCAGAGGTAGCTCACACCATCTTGCCACCTTACAATAATTTTTTAACAAAAGGATGAATCGTTGAAGGATTATATTACAAGTTTCTATTGCAAGGTGAATAACGGAGAAAATTCTTCTGATGACAACATCTTAACATCAATCTCAGTGGGGTTCTGCAAAGATGGGAAGCTGTATGAAAGCATATACAAATCCCCAGTGAGAGATCTGGGAGAATTCTATGAGTGAGCTGCTAAGGAGATCAAATGGGAGGAGACCTTTAGTCCAAAAAGGCTCAGATAGAGGAATGAGACAAGTGGCTCCACCTTTAACCACAACAAAAGAGGGAGCAATCACGAGAAGAGCAGAATAGGCTAGAATGATGGCGCTGGTATCCAACCCACAAAGAAGGTAAGGAGGGACCAACCTCAACCATAAGGTTGCCACAACAATTATAGTATCCTTTCTGATACCCTAGAGAGGATATATGCAATAGAAAAACATAGAGAGGATTTAGACAGCCTAGATCCCTAATGACCCCTCATAAGTACAAGGATACTGGTAGGTTCTATGCCTATCATAATGACATCGGGCGCAACACCTCTGAATGCAGGTCGCTCAAGGACGCTATCAAAGATTTAATTAGAAAAGGTCTTTTGAGGGATTACATGGTACGACCTGTGGGACAGCAACCTCAATGCTCCCAATAGTCAGTGCAGTAGCCATCCCAATAGGTCGAGCAGGAACAGACATTAGTAGTAAGGATGTATAGGTTAGCAAAGTAGAGCTTGAGAGGTGCATCAAGCTAGGAAAGAGCTTGCCCCTGACATGAAGACCTAGCTTTCTAAATTCCTTAAGGCTAATCTGGCTATTTTTGGTTGGAATCATAAAGATATGATGGGGATTGATCCTAAGATTATGTCGTATAAATTGAATATTGATCCTCACCATAAACTAGTTCATCAAAAGAGAAGGCCATTGACTACCGAGCAATCTATCACTTTAAAGGAATAGGTGGACAAACTTCTGGTTAACAAGTTCATCTAAAAGGCTCATTACCCAACTTGGGTGGCTAATCCCATATTGGTGAAAAAGAAAAATGGGAAATGAAGGACGTGCATTGATTTCACTAACCTTAACAAAGCCTGCTCAAAGGATAGCTCTCTTTTGCCAAAGATTGATCAGCTCATTGATGTAACAGTCAGGCACTAGCTCCTCAGCTTTATAAATACTTATTCAGGGTACAACCAAATACCTATAGAGCCCCGGGATGAGGAGCGCACCTTATTCATCACTGATTGCAGGCTGTATTGCTACAAGATGATGCCTTTTAGACTGAAAAATACAGGAGTGACCTACTAGTGGTTATCAACATAATGTTCAAAGAGCAGATTAGGAAGACCATGGAGGTCTACATGGATGACATGCTCATAAAATCTAAATAGTTTATGGATCACGTGAGAGACCTGGATGGAATGTTTCAGATTTTGAAGAAATACCAGATGAAATTGAGTCATCTAAAGTGCACGTTTAGAATGGCTTCAAGAAAATTTCTTAAGTTCATGGTTAACATTAGAGGAATTGAAGTGAACCCAGAAAAGATTAACACCCTCATTGACATAAGGTCCTTGGCAAGGGTCAAGAAAGTACAGAGTTTGACTGGTCGGGTTGTGCCACTTAGTAGATTCATTTCCAAAGTAACAGATAAATGTATACCTTTTTTTGATATTCTGAGGAAGGTCGAATAGTTTGAATGGACTGAAGAGTACGAGACTACTTTTCGGCCCTTGAAAGAATACATGGGCTGAGTTCCACTGCTATCTAAGCTGCAAGAGGGAAAGAAGCTCATTCTTTACCTAGGAGTATCCTACCACATTATCAGCGTAGCCCTGGATTGAGATGAAAGTGGAGCTTAATTCCCAGTCTATTATGTGAGCAAAAGATTATTGAATGTGAAGGTAAATTATATGCCTATGGAGAAGCTTACTTACTGTCTTGTGATCATTTCTAGGAAACTATAACCTTACTTTTAGGTGCAAACTATTGGGGTGCTCACTAAGTAAGGTAGACTTTGCAAAAAACTAACACTTCAGGTTGCCTGCTCAAGTGGGCCATTGAGCTGGCCTAATTTGACATCCAATATAGGCTGAGAATGGTGATTAAAGGACATGCTTTAGCAGACTTTATTACGGAATTTATTGGACCTGTGGAGAGGGAAGTGGAGACCTCAGAAGCTCTATGATGGAAACTTTATGTAGATGGGTCCTCATGCGAGCAGAAAGTGGGGGCAAGAATAGTTTTAATCAACCTGGAGGGACACAAAATCCTCTGTGCATTGAGATTTGAATTTTGAGCTACCAACAATGAAGATGAATATGAGGTGTTGCTTGTAGGACTTCGCTTGCCAAGGGAAATATGAGCTAAAAACTTGAGGATATTCAATGACTCTCAGCTTGTTGTCTGTCACATAAAGGGCGAGTATCAAGCAAAGAGACCGAAGATGGCTATCTACCTGTAAAAGATTTGAGAGTTACTTAACAATTTCTAGAGGTATGAGATTAGCCTGGTCCCACGAGCTTAAAATACACATGTAGATGCACTAGTTCACTTGGTTGCAACCAAGGATACAGATTTCTTAGGTGCAATTCCAGTGGAAACTCTTCCATCCCTAATCATAAAAGAAAAAAACGTTGTGATGACAACTATTATGGCATAAAGCTTATGGATGAGCCCAATTTTGAAATATTTACGAGACAGCAGGCTACCAGATGACAAGTTAGAAGTGTATCGAATGCAAGCTCGAGCTATTGATACTGCATCATCGATGACATGCTTTATAAAAGGGGTTTCTTGATTTCACTCCTCAGATGCATCGATGCCCCTGATTGTGACACTGTCCTTGAGGAAATTCATAGTAGTCACTGTGGAAACCATGTTAGGGGGCTATTTCTAACTTTAAAGGCACTCTGATAGGGGTTCTATTGGCTAACCATGAAACGGGATGCAATCAACCTTATTAGATGATGTGATAAATGTCAGAGGTTTGCTAAGATTCCATGAGCTCCTCTAGCCTACCTTCACTAAATGGCCAACCTTTGGCCCTTTACAATATGGGGGATTGATCTAATCGAGCCTTTCCTCACAGGCTGTGGGAGCTGTAAATATATAGTAGTGGCTGTTGATTATTTTACAAAGTAAGCTGAGGTGAAAGAATTAGTTGAAATCTCATCTTCAAAAATTGAGAAGTTCATCTGGAATAACATTATCTATAGGTTCAGGATTCCTCAGCAGATTATAACAAACAATGGGACCCAGTTCAATAGCAAGCAGTTTATCAAGTTCTGTAATCTCCTTAGGATTGTAGAAAATTTCTCGGTGGTAGACCATCCTTAGACCAATGGGCAAGTCGAAGCTGTTAACAGGATCATTAAGCAGATTTTGAAGACCAAACTAGAGGCCAGAAAGGGAGCATGGGTAGACGAATGACCAAAAGTACTTTGGGCCTCCTGAACTATAGGTCGTAGCACCACAGGGGAGACTCCCTTCTTAATGGTTTACGATTTTGAAGCAATGAAACCAACAGAGTTTAAAGTAATTTCACACCGAAGGGCTACTTTTAATTCGAAAGATAATAACCAACTGCTCATTGCGAACATTGACCTCATTAAAGAAGTAAGGGATATAGCTTGCCTCAGGGTTGTGACCTATCAACAACAGGTCGTGAAGCATTATGACTGAAAGGTCCAAGCTTGTAGCTATGGGGTAGGTGATCTCATGCTGTGCCTCATTTTGTTGGGAGCTTGTAAGGCCAGTGGTGGGATGCTTGGATAGAACTGGGAAGGTCCATTCATAATAAAAGAGAATTTGGAAAATAGAGCTTATCGCTTATCAAATGTAGATAGAGCTGAAATCCCCCGAGACTGGAACACCGAACACCTTCAGCCATATTATCAATAAGTTTGAGCTTAGCTTTGTAATTCTATACATTATTGGAATCTAAATAAAAATGATAAAAGATCTCCTATTCTATGTGTACTCTCCAACATATCTTCAGAATGTTACTCTTAAGGCAAACCAATCTCAAAGTGAATTTAGTCAGAACCCGTTTAAATTGTATTCAAGCTACTAACTCAACCAGCCATTTCAGGAGCTATAAATATCATCGCCTACTAAACATTTAGGCATGAAGCCATAACTTGCTAACAGAGTACTTAAATATGTTAACTTCACAAAAATTCGGAAAGGTAGTCAACCATAATGAATAATGAATTTAAGCAAATTCATCTTGGAATAAGTAGTTTATACAAGTTCATCACAAAATAATAACTGCCATTATAGACAATTGTCTATCCAGAATATATTAAAAGGTATTAAAAAAAATAAAGAGTACGAGGCAAAGGTGTAGTGACACAATTTACAAAGAGGACAAGGGCATAAGTGGATCCTGACAGACAGAAGAGTCAGTAAGTTGTGCAACGAGTTCTCTATCATCTATTGTTCAGCCTCCACCGTGGCTTTTTCTTCGACCAACGAGCTACCCTTGATCTAAGTGTCATTTTGAGTAGGAGGACCTCCACCACCATTTTCTGTATTTGGGGCCGAAGTTGCCTTTGCATCCTCTATGAAACGCTGAATAATTGCCTTAACGTCTCCATCGAAGAATGCAAAATCCATGTTCAGATGTTTCTTCCACAAGGTAAACAAAAAGTTGTCAGTGGTGTTTGGGATCACTGCATCCTTAGCCTATGCAACCATGGCGGTGGTCTCCCCATTGACTCAAGCAACCTCTTCCTTAGCTCGTGTAGCCCTATTTTTAGCCCAGGTGGCCCTATCCTCTACACGAGTTACCCTCTCTCTGGTAGTTTCTTCCTTCTTCTCAACGACCTTGGCCCGCCATACTATCACTTCCAGCTCACTTTGTGATTGCTTTAGATCATCAATTGCCTTATGGAGCCTCAAGATCAAACTGGTTGTCTCACGAAGCAACACATCCTCAGCCTCCATTTTTATGGCTTCAGCACCCCGTAATTGGGTCTCAATACATTCCAGTCTCTTCCTCAGCTCTATTGCTTGCATAGTCAGAGCAGTTAGGTCACTTTCGAGCTTACCCCACTTCTCATCCCAGATGATGATCTTGTGGCTTAGCTTTATTGTTTCCAATGTGCTCTGAAAAGACAAATGGTTAGATCACCTGCTAAGAAATGTAAGAAAATATATGATGATGAATGATACCAACCAATAAATAATGGTGAACTATTATGCTCGCTAAGGTGTTACCACGTACCTCCTCATATTCCAATGCCTTTGTGTGGGTTCCCAAAACTTGATCCATATGTTCGTGAAGAAAATTATAGTATACCAGTGTCTTGGGGCCCTGGCCTTTTGGTAGGTTCCCTGGTGTGTCCTCGGACTCCTCCTCTAAGTTAACAATGATCTCTTTCCCTTTGTTAGTTCTCTATTTTTTGGAAGGAGGCTTGTCCAGAGTTTTCTTCCCATGGTTAGGTGATTTCATTGGCCCTCTTGTGATCTCAAATGATTCTAGCTATCAAAATAGGGATTTGTGCTAGCAAAGTCTTTTTTGCAATAGCTGAGGAGGAAAGACGGCTAACTTGAGCATAAATTGGAGTGGTATCAGGCCTTGACCTAGCTGAAGGGGGAGGTCTAGTAAGATCTAGTCACCTTATATGAATGTGCTGCTCAAAATCCACTTGAGCAAGCTCTCTAACCCCACGAGCTCCAATATCTTGCAAGTTGTCAAGAAGCTTGGTGCTGAGAGTAGGGGAGAGCCCTTGTGCATGCAAAAGCTCTTTATCAAACTTCTAGTTGTTATGAAAATCTTTGGAAGCAGTGAAGTGGTCGAGCACCTCGATCTCTCTCATGTTTAGCTTTGGTCTCTCTTTCCTAGTTCTATCTGGAAAGACACAACAAGAGCTCAGATTTCAAATGAAGTGAAATAAATGACAAGGCTAACTTGCATCTTTCTAGCTTGCTTACCGGGACTTAACATAAATGAGAAATTTTGAAGTCAGCTTAAGGAAGGATAAGAAATGTAAAACTAATGGGTTTTATAATTTCCAACGTTAGATATCCTCTTAGTGTCCCTTTGAGGAAGAATTTTCTTATATTTTGACAGACGAGTTGAGAGGTAGTAAATCCTTTCTCGCGGTCTGATGTTCTTGATACTATAGAGATTGGAAAGGACTCTTGCTGAAGGGGGTTTAAGGTCGTTCTTAAGATAGATAAGCACTAACAAAGTTAACTAGGAGTATGAATTCAGAGTTAGCTGAAAAGGGGAAGTCTTAGTTCATTTAAAAAATCAATTACATAGAGGGAATTGAAAATCTAAATCTAGCACCAAGATGTTGGATGCTAATTGCTATGAATTTCAAAGGAGGAAGAGCAACATGGTCATTGTGAGAAGGTGCCAAGGCACGACAACCCTTTGAGAAATGATATGCTTGAGTTATCCCTTCAAGCTCACTGAACTTGACACTTGAAGAGTGGAGAGTAAAAGGGGAAGAACTTTTCCGGTGAAATCACATAGAGTTTGACCATTGGATCTAGGAACTCTTCAGATATCTACAATCTAATGGTCCAGCACATGCTAGCGTTAAGTTGATGCCAGCCTAGCAAAAACACTCACTGGAAATAGTAATCATTACATAAAGCTACAACAGAAACCCAAGAGTCAGGGATAAAAAGAGCAAAGGTATATCAAATGACCCGGAAGGTCGTAAATAGCAAGTAACGTACTATGGCCTTTGGCTTGCACCACGACCAACTCATACCAAATTAAGGCATAGCTCACATGCAACCTTCTACCTGGCATGCATGTGACCAACTTTCTCAGGCATTGCATGTATGTGACACACCTTGTGCCAGCTCGGGCACACTTAATCATCTGGGCATGCAACCTCGTGCCAACTCGGGCGCACCTAATTGCCTACTGAGCACATAACCTCGAGCTAGCTCGGGCGTACCTAATCGCCTAATGAGTATGTAGTCTCATGCTAGTTTGGGCGCACCTAATCACCCACTGAGCATGTATTTTATGGCAACTAGAGTGCACCTAATTGTCCATCAAGCGCACAACCTCATGCCAACTTGGGTGCACTTAATCGCCCATTGAGCATACAATCTCGTGCCAGCTTGAGCACATCTAATCACCCACTGAGCATATAGCCTCGTGGCAACTTAGGCGCACCTAATTGCCCATTGAGTAGTCAACCTATTACCAGCTTGGGCGCATCGAATGACCCACTAAGCATGCACCTCATGCCAGATTGAGCGCACCTAATTGCCTACTGAGCACGTAAACTCATGCCAACTTGGGCACACCTAATCACCCGCTAAGCACGTAAACTAATGCCTACTTAGGAACACCTAATCGTCCACTGAGCATTTAAACTTGTGCTAGCCAAAAGGTGATTTGAGCATTCAATTTATCCAAGGCACAACTCTTATAGAGCCCATTACTTGCTTTTACATAATTTGATGGTTGCAGCCTTATGTGTCCTGCAGGTGCATAATCAACCGAGGTACTCTGATTCTTAGATTCATTCATTCAAGGAAAATTAATGCAATCGATTGGTCATTTAACTCAACATTTATTTAGCTATGGTAATATGCTTATGAAGAGCTCACATGCTATTTTTCCTAATAAATGAAGCATTCAACATAATATGGTTGGAAAGGCAAAAAATGTTACACAAAGTTTTATTGCAAAACCTCTTCAACGAGGTAAATTTACATGGAGATTAAAGGTATAAATCAAAGTATGGCTATAGCCATGATATGTAAGAGAAACTAGATTTCAAGAACTAGATCCTGTGAGTAGCGAGTAAACCAAACTGCTCTAGCTCTTCCTCATACTCCTTCCAAGCTCGTAGCTTCTACCCTAACTTGAGTGCCCCAGAGATACTTGGAATGGAAGGATCGACACTTGAGGCAAGCAAGGTGGCCACTCATAGTTCCTCTAGTCCTCCTAATTAAGGAGAACATCCTTCAGCTTGATCACCCCTAGGTACTTGGAGACCTAGAGGCACCCTGCGCCATCACGTAAGGAAACCAAAGAATAAGGGTGAAACAACTGCATTATCCAACATGGCCTGAAGGAAGCTATGAGGGCACATAACAAAATTTCCTAGGATCCTCAAAGAGAAATTGTGCATGAGCTCCCCTTATAACAAAATTTCCTAGAATCCTCAGAAATGGATTGTCGTAACAAGCCAAACATGCCTTGAAGAACTCCACTAAAGGCCTAAGTCACTAGAAACATGGGGGGCTCAGCTAATGCAACTATTTGGTTTTTCTGTGAAGAAGGAAGAAGGTCTCCGCACTTTAAATAGACCAGTCTAGCCTTACTAAAGAATTCAGGGGTTATCCAACTATTCTTGATCGAATGGTCCAGCAAATAACAAGGTTACCACTTCAACGGCTATAAAACATGTATAATAAGAAGTATGGCCTGGTGCAGATGAAACAAAATTTTAAAGTTTGAAATGACAACATGACAGATTGAATGTGTAGACTTAATAATATTGCAGACTACAAAAGAGAAACTTTAGCAACACAGCAAACTGAGACCTTTTGCCAGTGAACTACAACTCCCAATTTGCGAGGCAAACTGAGAGTTGAGGGACTAATGTTGTGGGTATTTTTGGAATTGTATGGAACGCCCTGGCAGAAGCCCAATGGAGTAGTCCAGTAGAGAAAGGTCCGACCCATTCCAAAACAAGATCAGGGGGCTTGCCAGTTGATCACCCAACACAAGCTGAGGTTGTTAGACAAGTTTAGGTCGCCAAACGAGCTACACTGAGCATAAGTGTGGAACGTCGGAAACCAGCCAATACCTAGATACACATATTTCCAACTGACAAGTTAGCCCCTAAAATTAACATATCAACCACCAACAGTCCGATAGTGAATTGTCAAGCATTTATTGCTCGTCAAGTATTTATTACCCGATACGGCTGAATAGACATATTTATAATTTATCAAATTATACTTGTAACCCTCACTACTTCTATAAATAGGAAGGGAAACCATTGTAACAAGGAGATAGTGGAGAATACATGCAAAAACTTTACCAAAATAGTGAGAGAACATTTGTACTCTTGTTTTGCTAGTTTGAACAGTAAAACAACTGCACAAAAGCAAATATAATCACCATGGACATAGGGGTCACTTTGACTTTAGCCTAATCACATCAAAAACCTTCAGTGTTCATCTTATTCTTCATTCCTCTTGCTCTTGTTATTTTTTTTTTTTTGCTTTTTCATGCCCTTTATAGCAGTTTAGGTTCCAAAACTTTTAGTTAACCAATTACCAAAATGGACTGTCAACAATTCATTTATTTTATTTTTTAAAATTTAATATTCATACTTCAATGCTTTTTTTTTCCATTCTTTTCAATTTTTTTATTTTTTTCACTCACAGTATTTTATTATATTAATTAAATAACAGAAACAAAAAACAAGTGAAGACAAATTAATTAGAAACACAAATCAACTAGAACTTAAATAATGGGGTCATTTGTGCAATTATACTGTTTTTTTAGTGCGAAAGTGCAAGGCATAAAATAGATTACTAAAGCAAATCCGGTATTTTGAAAGCCACGGTTCCATGTCATCACATTTCACCGTCCATTTACACATTTCTGGATTGAATCCCACGGTCCAACAAGGTGGGGGCATAATAGGAAGATGTTAACGTTGTTTAGATGTTTGTGTTTTTATCCTCAGATGCATTATCTTTTATTTTTAATGTGAATTTTAATAATTTTTTAAAATAAGTGTGTTTTAACTAAATCACCAAGTTTTACCAAATAAATAATAGAATAATCTTATACTATATCACACTACTCACACAATCATACATGTATCAAACATTAATTAATAGCATATATTATCAACTCGTTATCATATCTTATGCTATTATGTACACGTATCCTACATTATTCTACAATTGGTGCGCGGGATATATTAGTGGGTATATTTTCTTACCAAACGAGTAAGAAATTACCCCATTAAGTTTATCCAGTCTTCACGTATAGATTATAGTGTAGTAAGCTGAAATTGATAGGATGGCTCCTAATAAAAGCGCTTAGGTTAATAATTGTGATAGTGACTTTAATTTACTTATTAAAGGATGACCCCTCTATATTTTTTTTAAATTAATTGTGACATTAATTAAGTTCCTACAAAGTATAGTCCTTAATGCGATTGTCAATGGTCTTCTAAAGAAAATTAACGGACTAATGCTATGCAGTTTCGTGCATGACCTACCAAAATACTAACTTTTGGATTTCTTTTAGGGATAAAAATTTAAATTTTCCATTACAAGAAATGCTGCTATAATTTATAAGGACTTCCATGTCTCAATACGAAATCGGGTATGGACGCCCCAGTGAGGTGGCTTGCTGTCTACCGTTGTAGGATTAAGGTTCTGGTGGACCTTCGGTAAGATCTGGTCTTAGAAATCAGATTCAAAATCTTCCATTTTGGTTACACATGAGACATCCAGAAAATGAATTTTACCCCAAAGTATTATCACCCAATTTCTATTGTTTACTAGTATTATTACAATCTAATCCCAAATTTTTTGTCATCTCATTTTTTAGTACTTACTAATATTATTAAATTTAGTTGTTGTTTAGGAAAATTGATATTAAATTAGATTAGTGGCATTAATTTTAATAATTATGGTTTAATTTTTATATTGTATTTAAATAGATGATTCATAGTGGTGATTACTTGAAAAGAATGAAAATATATATATTTTTTATGAAAATGTAGATAAAAATGCAATTTTAATCCTAATTCCATTTGAATTATTAATGGAGGTGCATACATGACATCCAATTTACGATCTTACATAGATAAAAGTGGCCTTATGTAATTATATGAATTTTTTTCTTTTTTCTTTTTTTTTCACTCTCATGTCTTCCATTTTCCTTAAGTGCCTCCTATTCTAAACCTATAGCCTTAGTAATGGTATCAAATTGATCAATAAACCACTACTGCCACCCATCATTTTTTACAACACTGAAACATTCTTCTTTGATTAAATACAAAAATTTAGCATAATTAGAAGAATAAGGTTGCTGTAATACTCCTTGGATCTATTAAAAGTTTTAAGCAAAAGGTTTGACTGATTTGAATCAATGTAGGCATAAAAAGAAATGGGAAACAGAAAAATCATAGATAACCCTAAAAATTTTGTTTAATGTTGAATAGGAGAGAGAGAGAGAGGGAGGATGATAGGAGAGATTGTGAAATGGGAATAGTGATTGCTTTTGGCAATGCTATTGGTGGCGACATCGGGTGGGGGAGAGGAAGAGGAAAAGAAGTTGGTGACAGTAAGGGTAAAGGAGAAATAGGGAGAAACTTTGGGAAAATGGAAGACATGGGAGAGAGAGATTAAGAAAGGAAAAAGAAAAAAGAAGATAAAAATCATATAAACATATAGGATCACTTTTAGTCATGTAGGATGCCAAATTAGATATTGTATAAGTATTTTTATTAAAAAAAAATTAAATGGAGTTAGACTAATAATAACATTGCACGTTTTTGGAAAGTTAGGTATAAATTTGCTTCAAAGAAAACGTAGGAGACAAGATTGAAATTTCAATAAAAACTAAAGGACCAAAAGTTTTTTTTTTTTATACAAAAAATGTATATTAAGTTAGATTAGTGGTAGTGATTTGTATAATTATGGTTTAGTCTCTACAATAAATTCTTATAAATGAAATGTTATAGATGATATGCACTCCAAATAAAAATATATAGTGGCACATTAGTTTGTTAACAATAGCCATGGTGGGTAATGGAACGAAATCATATAAGTTAGGGCATAAGGTTATCAAAAGATTAAGTATAAATGCGTAACCAGTGGAAGGATAAGGGCAAAGTAATTGCTTGTTCATTTAACTATGGGGAATTACATAATTAATTTCTAATGACACGGGTGAGTGAGATTGGTGCCATTGATTACAAGTAAAATTGATTTCAATAAGATACATAAATAAATGTTAGAAAAATGTACAAATTATAACTATACATATTTGTAATGTAAATCGCCATAGGCAACACAATGAGATAGAAGTTTTTATGATTGAAATTTAATCAATATTAAATATGCGAAAATTCATTGCTAAGTAAATATGTTGGTGTACTACAGTTAAAGTGTTTTATTGTCATGTATTTATTTATCATTTGATTAGCCTACATCTTTAATTGTTAACCTATTGCTTTCATGTTTTGAAGCCACTCATATATTTTTGTTCAATACTATTAATATTAACTTAATTTAAATTCAAATTAAATTAATTGTTATAAATGAATTAAACAATTTAATTAGACTATTAATATTCCTTATTTAACCCACACTTGATTATTATTCTTCCAATCAATCATGGTCATTAAAATAGTGCAATTACATTTCTACCAAAAAATGATACAATTACATTATAATTAGATTAAAATATAAAACAATTTATAAATTATAATATAAGTAATAATATCAAACAATCAATCAATTAGCAATTAATGTATACAATCAACAATATCACAAAAGAGAAGCAAGTTAAATGCCTAATCAAAGAGTGTGAATAAACAATTGGAATTATTAATACATAATGAATTAATGATAATTAATTTGAATTAATTAAGTAAAAGTATTTCCATTTTATATAATTTTTTTTACATAAAATCACACAATTATATTTAAATAATAAAATTTTATGTCAATTAAGAATTGATAGAGTGAACAGACAATTCTAGAAGTGGGGGCCTTAAGTAATAAGAAGAAATAGCCAAATAAAGAAAAAATGACTACAATTATCTTTCCACGATTTATACATGTGTATACCTCTTAATCTCATTTGAAACATGTAAAGTGACTTGAATGACTTATACAATAATTGTTGTCACTAAAAAAGCCCATTGTAGCAACAATAATGTAGGATGTCACCATTAGGAGCTTTTTGGCAATAATATAAGTAAAGAAGGTTAAAAAATTTTCAAACTATAAATACTAAGATAATCATGTGATTTGAAAATCAATAAAAATTATTCACCTATGCGATATCATTACATCCCTTAGGGTTAACTTGATTGGATTTGAACACAAGTGTAGAATGATGACTGGTTGACCACAAGCTCAATCCTCGAGGGTAGATCGATTGGTCAATCAAATCTTAAGAAGCGGTTGACTGATCAGTGTCAGGTAAGACAAAACTAAGTTTATAAAATTTAATGTGACAGAATTCTAGTATAGTCATGCCATCAACTAGAGCTAAACCCTTGTTGGGAAGAAGTTCTAGCACACACCCCATCTAAAAGCTCAAATCCAAGGTAAAATAGTTGAATTAGATATGAATTTGGTCTTCCCTTATCCTATCTTGATGTTCTATTAATTTCTAGCCAATTAATTCTTTTAGGTCATGATGATTATAACAATAGATCTAGACCTAAGACCAAAGGTTAAGAAATCTCCATATTAGGTGAGTGGGAATTCTATCCTATGATTCCCTTTTCACATAAAATGATTATTTTTGAAAATTATCCTAAAATATTTTTGATGTATTGGGTAATGGAGATTTAGACTAAGAAATTAAATATATGAAAATGATAAATTTATGTTACACCTACAAATGTTAGAAACATGAAGTGAACCAAGAATAGACTTGGGAAGATAATGTATATGAATTCAGCATAAGATAAGAATCACAAATGGGATGTAGATTCAGGTTAGAGATTTAAGAATTGTTTTCTTTCCTGATATAAGGCCAAAGCCTAACTTAACAACCAAGGTCCACTTCAACAACTAAGCTAAGGGTCTTAAGCAAACTAAACCTCACTTTACCTTTTGACATTTTTATAAATAGCAATGTATGAGTTCCATTTAGGATAATGGAACACTTTATTCTCACTTGAATACTTTATAATTTTAGCATTAGAGGGGCTTTGAAGGTTATCATTGCTTAAGTTTTTACGTAGGTAATTTTCTGCCATTGAACTTTTCTGTTGAAGGTTGAAGCATTCACCATTTGGTGCCATATGCAATTTGATGACCTATGCAACACCTATGTTCTATTTCTATTTCATGTTTATTTTATTTAAAATTGTTAAATCATTATTTCATGATGAATTTTGTTTACATTTTTTTTTATCTCTAATTTCATCATATCTATTTGTAGATCTACATTATTCTCACTCTACTAATGATGATATCATACAAATTTGCTTGGCTCATCTTCATCGATTAGAGCTACATTACTTAAAATTTGCTTTTGATATCTATTAGCCATTAATCTTCTTCGATTTTGCTTATTTTGTTTGTATCTTGCTAAACTATTATTCCAAGCTTATACTCACCCTATGACATTTCTATAAATAGAAAAGTATGTGTTCCATTTAGGATAATTGAATACTTCATTCTCACTAGAATACTTTCTAACTTTAGCAATGGAGGGGCTTTGACAGTTATCAATACTCAAGCTTTTGTGCAGGTGACTTCCAACCATTGTACTCTATTACTGAAAGTTGAAGCATTTGCCACTACCTGATTATGTGTACATTTGTCTAAATGTTTGTATGTAATGGGACAAGGAAAGGGAAACTTAGCATTGATTTCAAGTTAGAGATATTCTTAGGAATCCTGACTTTACATAATCATATTAGTATAAATTTATCAAGATAGAAATTCAGATCATTTTATGTTTTCATATCATATGAATTTTAAGGAATTTTATTATAAGTTCATTTTACATTTTCAAGTTTAAATTCCTTTAATTATCATTTGAAACACCACAAGTTTCTTGAACGATATTACTTGTAAAAAATGTTATTCAAATATTTTTATTAATTATTTTATATATAAATTTACTTCATTTAATAAAATTAGTTATTTTATTTATACTATCTAAATTAATTTTTTATTAAATTAAATTCTTTTATCTTATTATAATGAATCTATATATATATTTTATGTTTTAAACATACATTTTCTTTTCAAGGAAAAAAATCATTTCTTAAAAGCAATACACATTGACATACACCTATATTTTCATTTCATAATCATCTAGTATGCACTAAAAAGGACATGATAAATCAAGAAATGTAGTAAGATGTAGTTGATTTGTTGACAAGGGTAGCTAAAAGGAATTCAATAAGAACTATATAAGAAAATGAAAAGCTTTAGAGATGTTTGTATTTTAGAACTACCATGCAAAGGTGAGATTTAGAAGACCTATATGTATAAGAAGATGCATCAATTATAAAACTATTTTATTATATCACATGGCAACAAACTACTAGTGATCAGGCACAGTGTGGAAAGACACAAAATTTATGAACTTACATAAATTTTATTAATCTCCTGAGGGGTATATCAGATTTTAGTGATTAATAGACATTATATGTCAATGTAATTTGTTTGCAGTCTTATAAGGTTAACAAAATGACTAAACCTTCATAAGACAATTTATTGAGTGAATTTATGATTATTATAGGATAATTGTATCGATAAGATTTAGTATAACCAATAAGAATAAAGAAATCAACTAAAAGGCATATTGGAGATGGATGTGTTATATGGAATACGTTTTATGTTTACATATGTGTGTGTGTGTCTATATATATATGTGCGTATATTATGAATGGATTATATGTACATGTATGAAAAAATATGTTTTCAATCCAAAGATGAGTTAGCTTTTTCTACTTACTCAATACTCGGGTTGTACTCACCCTGTTCATTAACATTTTTAAGGTTAATGAATTTATGAAAGTTATTTCAATTAAGAGATACCTTATAGACTTCATGTGTCAAACAATGGATTCTAATTATGGATTAGAATTCTAAACAAATGATTTATTTAGTTCACAGAACTGGAAATTATTGATTTAAAATGATTTTTAGTAAATCTTGCATATAATGAGTTCTAGATGAAAAATGTCAAAAAGTCATATTTTTCACACATTTTCTTTTTTTTTTTTTAATATAAAAGGACTTTTAGTAAATGATCACTTATAGTTTGTAGGTAACCATAGGGTGATTTATCAAGATAGAATTAGATTAAGCAAAACTAGCTACCAATAATTCTTCCTTACATATGATATAAAAGATACGCAGAGTTGAGATACATACTTATCAAGTCATGAAGGTACATATCATTGCATATGACAAATAATTCAATCATGTATAAAGGAATAAGAAACAAAACCTTAAGTTTGCAAAGAGAATCCATCCATGAACACCACCATTTTTGAGAAAGATTTTGACAATACAGTCAATCTACAAGCTTGAGCCCTTCCACAAGAATGATGTCCTGAAGCATTTGTACTTATTAGTGAAAGGTTTGGAGCAACCAAAGGGGGCAGAAATTTCAAAAATTTTATGGGTAAAAACAGTACCCATTGCTGAACCAAACTTCCTAAGATCCCATTGTTAGAGGTTGTAGAATAAATCTAAGAAAAAGGAAAGCAAAACTAACCTTTAGTTGAGCTTCTTTTACAGTGGAAGCTTGTGGTCACCATAGCAACCCATATGTGTTGCCTCTACCAGAAAATCCATGCCGGAGAATATCTTCCATGGCCTCTTCAACTTCTCTCCTTGTGCTAGCAAGTGTGGGAAGTTGAAAGACCAAAATAGGAGCCAAAACCCGGAACAATTCCAGCAAGCTCTTCTCCTCCCTTGGTTCGGCTTCCGTGGCCAAACAAGATGGAGATTTCATCTCTAAAGTTGTTGAAACCTTTCCAGCTTCAATAGAAGAAGGAGTAGAAGAAGAAAACACCAAAATCCTTTTGGATCTCTTTCTTTTTCGATTTGATTTGGCTTGGGCCGAACAAGGAGAACTCTTTTTCTCTCTCATGGCACTCTCACGACTTTTTCTTCTTCTTTCCCTTTGGAATGGCCGAACCATTTAGCCAATTGGGGGGAGAAGAAGAAGACGCCAAACAGTGACATTTTGGCTACCCCAAGGGTGGTCAAAATGACATCATTTTGGGGAATTCATAAAACACTTTCCTTATTTGCAAAATAGCCCCAAACTTTGCACCAAACCACCTTTTGGCCCCAATGTAATTTCACTAAATTACTTTTTTTATCCTTTGGATATTAAACTCATCCAAACCTTGACCATAATATTCTCCGTTATGCCTGTGACCCAATAGGCCCCCGATCTATTAGCAAAAATCTAAAATGCCCTTCAAACTCTTTGAAGGCATATTAGTTTCTCTAAACTAATCAAATTGGATTTTAAGTTATAAGCGAACTCTAGCAAGCCATTATAGCTACCTAATTCATAGTAGGAGTCTTCAAGGTGACTAGCCTGTATGTGAATGACCTGTATGTGTATCTAACACATTACATGTTACACATTACATGCATGATATAATCCTTTCATTACCCATATCTAAATTGGTCAGAGGCATGGATGAAAGTTAACCTCTGTAACCAATCAAAGTTTCTCAATCTCATGAATTATTTAACTTAGATGAATTCAAGCATTCAAATCCAATTTGAGTCTCGTGAGCCCTTAAATCTCATTTGAGTCTCTTATTCAATCATGCGCATGGATTTCACCAGTCAAACT
>JANHAO010006914.1:0-20752 GCA_026873985.1 Saraca asoca
TCATAGTGCAGGCCTTAACCCTAAAACCCATGATGGGAGGGTCCTAGGGTTAACATATTGGCTAGATCCCCTCTGCATTCCACAACAGACAGTATTGTCTATCTGAGTAGCTTGCCCCCATTGTGAGACTGCTTGATGTGAGAAGGAACTGCAGAGGAAGATCCTAGTTGTTTTCTGTTTTGCAGGTTGTGAGTATATCAGGATGGTTTCTACAGGTCAGATCTATAATCATCCTTATTTCAGTATTCTAAATTTCATGCTTCATGATTGGTTAATCTATTGATTAAATCTTACACAAGGGACATTTGATATTCTTACATTACAGATTTTATTTTAAGTTCTTGTATGAATTTAATGAATTAATCACATTTATCCTTACCATAAAACAAAGAGGGAGAACGAGGGAGATGGAAGTTGTGCAATTTATTTGAATATTGAAATACATTCAATATTGAATATAAAACGCTTGAAATTTTAGGCATACGAAGGAATAGAGACTACTCAAATAATTGCACTACATGATTGGCTGCAGAATATTTATATTTAGCTTTCATTAATTAATTAATTAAAGTATTTAATGAATGAAATATGAAGTGAAATTTTTTATAATAAAAGTCATTAGGCGGCCCACATGAAAAGAGATCTTTACTTTGGAAGGTTGAGAGTATAATTATTATCCAGTTGTTTAGTTTTGTGGGTGCCACCTGCCCCCATAGTGCTGGCTACATAAATACAACACTTTTACCTTAGCTTTAGATTTTCTTTTTCCCTTTTCCAAAGGTGGCTGGGAATAAGTTTGCCCATACTTATGATATGTTAGTGGGAGAACTTCCTTTTCTTACAAAGACAAAATTGCCCTTTTTGACTAATTAATTGACAAAAAAGAAAGTCAGAGCAGTTTGAACTGCAGTTTTTTTTTTTTGAAAAATAGCTTTTTTATTTTTTTATTCAACAAAAATAAAAAAATAAAAAAAACCTATTTATTAGGTTGTTTTTAGAAGTTATTTTAAAAAAACTGTTTTGTAGAAATGTAATTAAAAAAATAGTTTTTAGAAAACACTTGTTTTCCTTTTTTTCCTTTTTTTTACAAAATTATTTTTAAATTTCTTAAAAAATAAGGAGAACACATATTTTCATTAATAATAAAGTTGTAAATAATATTTAATATATTTCAATTTTCTTCAAAAAATGGAGAACACATGTTCTCAAAATTTACATTTAAATAAATTTTTTGTTCTTTTGTTCTAAAAATAATAATTTTTAGAATTATTTTTAAAAAAATAATAAAACAAAAACACTTAAAAACACTTTCAACCCTAATTAATTGGAAATTTTTCCCCTCACTGCGTACATATAATGGTATGAGTCATGTGATTTGAGATTAGTAATATAAATTACTTATAACCTTCCATTTAATAGTTTAAATTTTTAGAAATTTAATTTTATGGATTGAGTCTGATGAGTATAAATATGAATAATATGAATTTATATAAAATGGACTGAATTAAATCTTGTTATTAATTATTTCAAATAAATTGATCACATGATTTAACACTGAATTACAGTAATCTATTATAATCTATACTTTTGTTTATAAAAAAAAAAAAAACCTAGAAGAATTAACTTTTGATGTATGTCATAATTTTTGAATGTTCTATTTGCTGTTTTTTTTTCACCTTTCAAGTATAAAAATTTTCTTCATAAATTATGAGAGGTCTAAAAATAATAGAAATTATTAGGGTCAGAAGTATGATTTACAGCTATACTTTGACATTACATATACACGAGTGATGATTAAATAAAAATATTATAACTAGTGGATTTCATGAGTTTGTCAGTGATTATTTAACTTTATGCTTTTTATCGAGGTTAAATTATTTCATTGTTTCATGTAATTTTATTAAATTTTTAATTTAATTTTTATAATTTAAAATTTTTGAATTGTATTTATATATTTATTTTATTTTTAATTGGATTTTTTTCACTTTTTATTAAGTTTTGTTAATAATTGACACACATAAATAATAATTATTAACTATTTAATAAATGAGATATACATAACTTATCATTTTCATTTAACAATGAAATAATTCCATAAAATATTACAATTTTTTCTAAATCATTTGTAACATAAATACAAATAAGAATAATATTAAAATGATATATCAATAGCCATTAAGTTATATAAAAAAAAATGTTATTAAAGCTCTATATCAATACCCATTAAGTCATATCAGCAAAGCATTATTCACATGTTCAAATTATTAATGGGATTTATCAGTGATATCAAATATCCAATTAAAAATAAATATAAAAATTTAATTACAGATTTTTAGATTATAAAAATTTAATTAAATTATACCATTAATAAATTCCAAAATTTTTATATGTAATTTGTTATTAGTACTTTTAAAATTTTATGCTTTAAGGTCTCAATATTCTTGGTATCTAACATTTGTATTTCCCCACTAAATGGAGAATTTAATTCAAAATATTCGGTCCACGCTTTATAATATCAAAAGAAAAAGCAAAGCAAATAAAAGTAAATAATGTTTGTATACAAAGACACGATTTGTGATCGATGATATAATTTTTCAACCACAATAGTACACTGCCCATTGGTGGGTGTTGCAATGAGAGGATGCCAAGCTTTTGTCATCAGTGGCATTTCAGCTGCCTCCTATGACAATTTTTCGTATTATTCTAACTTTTTTGATTAAAAATGGTAACTTTTTAAACAATTTTTAAAACAAATATTTATTTGACTTTAAATAATAAAAGTTATAATTTTTTTAAAATTTTATATAAAGGATTATCATTTTTATGTCAAAAATTTATGAAAATTTATAAAAAAATTTTGTTTCGTATCAACGTATTATTTTTTTTTCCTACTAATTCTCTTTGGAACATGGCTGGAAAGCAAAACTCTTGGACATCCATCCAAACAGGTTATAATAAGTAACTGTTTTGATAACTTGACAATTATATTAAATGCCAAGCCTTATAGAAATTGGGTTATGTTTCGCTGCATTTTTGAAAATAAATTATATTAATACAAATTTTTATTTAAAATTACAACTTTTTCATTAAAAATATATAATATTTTCATAAAAATTAATAAATTTTTAATTATTTTTTAATTTTGAAAGATAGAATTATAATTTTTTTTATATTTCTTAAAGCAAAGACTGTACATACTTATAATTTTTTTATAAAATTTTATATAAAATATTATAAATTTTAAAACTTTTATTTAAAAAAAAAAGCTCATATAATTTTGTGAGACCATACTGTAGCAATAGCCATAAAAATTTTATAACCGTGAGTGGAACAAAAGAACTTATTGTCTCTTCCAAATTACGAAATTTTATAGTGTAGCAATACAAATTCATTTTTAATATGATTTTGTTTCTTTGAGTATAAGGCTGTAAGCAATCATCCCTCCAAATATAACGATTTTTCATTGGGACAAAAACAACAACACTGTAATCTATCAAACATCGGCGAATACAATTGATGTTATGTGCTCAAGAGAAAGCAACCTTTCATAGAGAAATATTTATATTTGTTTGTAATCTTTCAAAAAGTTATATATATAATATCTTTGAGAATAGAAATAACTCTCCTCATATCTTATGTCTGTTTATATCTATTGAAATTAGACATAACCCTGAACGAATAATCATGCTTATTCATTTTCTGAAAATTAACAAAAAGAATAAATTAATTGAATAATAAAGTCAAATGATTTTTTTAAAGAAAATATCATGTTAAATGAGTGACTTTAAAATTAATTTTCTCATTTAACTTTAAATAAATTTTGACATTTGAATATATAGCATTACTCATAAAACCTAAATCTATTTTATTCCATTTTATTTAAAATATGGGTCTCACTTATTTTTTATTATGAATTTATTTAAAAATCTTATTTCTAAAATCCATTTTTTCTAACATTTTCAGTTTTAGCATTGAAGTTCTAATTAATTACATTACTTTAATCATTTTTTTTCTTTTTTTTAATTACTGTCAAATATAATTTTACGATACACAAAATTATAAATAAAAATAAAAAGATATAATTCTTATAAAATAAAATTTTAAAAAATTACGATGATAGAAAATATTATAATTATTATATTACTATAATTTGAAATTATAATAGTAGAAAAAGGAAAAAAAAAAAAAAAACACCTAGCATCCCTACATGGCATCCAAACTAATTTATGAGATGGAATTTCATGAAAGATGTATGATCTAGTCTTGAAATATTGATCTCATGATTAAGACAAACAATAAAAATGAAAAATAACTTATTAGAAACTCAGTTTATACAAAAGGCTTCGTCACATTTTGCCATGCCTTTATACAGAAATTCATCAAAGTATTTTAGGTTTGCTTTGTCAAATCAGTGCTTTAATTAGAACTGAAGTGGGTTTTTCTTTAATAGAATTCCCCCTTATCTGGAATTAAGGACCAAGAAGAATGAAGAAGTAAGCGTCAGTGGTCCCCTAAAACCTAATTTAATTGAGAATTAATATGGTAACCAACTTGTCAACATTAGCCTTATATCAAAGTCACATCCCCTTCTTCACTGCCTGGCTCAACTGGTTGGATGTGGTTTTTTCTCTCTATCCCTTCATTTTCTCTTTAATTTTCTCGCCCAATTTTCTATGAAAACAATCATCTCGTTGCATCATTTTCAATTGTGAGAAGTTGTCTGTGGACCATCCAGTTGTGTCCAATTAAGAAGAGCGTTAAGAGGAAGATGAAGCATTCTTCCACGGAGATGCTTTCACAACTTATTCCTTCAAAATCAATTTTATACTGATATAATTTGTTTAAAATTTTCTGATTAGTTTAAAATAGGAAAATATCTTGTAATTAAGTATGCTTATACAAACTGCCTATAATAAACCAATAACTAAATGACATATTATCATGACTAATAAAAAAAAAATTATTGATCAATATATTCTTATTTGTTTAGGTTTCAGTGTATCATTTAGTGATTGATCCTGTTTATGCAATTAATATAGACTGAGGTTAATTAAAGATCAACTTAGAGCTGGTTTAATTCATAGAATAAGTAGAAATAGTAAATTTTTCAAGAAATAATTTTTTTATAAATTTTCTGAAATTTTTTCAGAAAATTATTTAATTAATATTTATTAGGAATTAATTTCTTGTGTTTTGTTTAGTTCAATTATGAATTTTACAAAAAAAATATAATTAAAATAACTAATTAATTAAAATGACACGATCATTAGTTAAATTGTGGTAGGTAAGCAATTTCTTACGATTTTTTTGACAAGTTATATTTTTTGTTTTTTTATATCAAATAATATATTTATTTATTCTTTTTCAAGAAATTATATTTTTGTATAATTTTTTGTCAATTGAACAAACTCTTAAAATATATAAATAATTTCAAAGAGATTATATTATGTGTGTAAAACATGAAAAAATTGAAAGGAGATAATTTAAAAAAGTATGTGACTTAAATGATGATGGGGGTGAATAGGATTTGGCCATGCAAATGCGAGATCAATATATAGATGCACCCACATGAGTAAAATGCAATGCATGCACAGAATATGTGATTGGGCAGTGGTTGCCCACCATGAAATTAAATGCAATTCCAGTAACTACCCATATTTGTGAATCTTCAAATATGGAAAACAAACGCCATGTCCTCAATTCTAACAAGGCAGCATTTGGATTCCTATAACTGGTTTTGTTTCTTACCAAATGCCACTCTTATTTACTACATAAATTAGCTTTAGCTTTGATAATGCATATGACAAGGGAAAACTCCAAAACCAAAAACAGCAAGAGGCTGTTTAGGAAGTTGTTTTTTTTTTTTTTTAAACAGTTTTTTTTATTTTTTTATTGTATAAAAATAAAAAAATCTCTTTGACAATATATTTTTAGAAATTATTTTTTAAAAATTATTTTCTAAAAGTGTAACTGAAAAAATAATTTTCAAGAAACATTAAAATGATATTTTCTGTTATTTTTATATAGAACTGTTTTTAGATTTTAAAAAAAATAAGAAAAATATATATTTTTATTAATGAAAAAATTGTAAATAATATTAAATATTTTTTGTCTTTAAAAATAAATAAAACACTTATTTTTAAAATTTATATTCAAATAAATTTTTTATTTTTTGTTCTAAAAAAATATTTTAAAAAAATAATAAAAAAAAACATTGAAAATACTATCAAACACTCCTTAGTTTCTTTTATTTTTCAAAGTATTAATGAACTTAGACATAGACCGACAGGCATCATGAAATTTCGTCTGCTAAACGTTGGATGTTTATCTTTTTCTTCACTTTTAGTTACTCCATATGTCCCCTTTTGAGTGAAGGGATGGTAATGTTACATTCTATTTTGACATTGTATGTGTCAAAAGATGATAATTTTGTTCTTAAAATTGTAAATTATTAGTAAAATGATTCATAAATTCTAAAAAAAATCATAATAACATAATATTTTGTTTTTATAATTTTGTCCTTATATAATATTATATAAGGATAAAATTGCATATATAAATATATAAAATTATATAAATAAAATATTAGTTAGGAATTATTATAATAATTTTATAATTCA
The DNA here is from genome assembly GCA_026873985.1 of Saraca asoca. Taxonomy (NCBI): domain Eukaryota; kingdom Viridiplantae; phylum Streptophyta; class Magnoliopsida; order Fabales; family Fabaceae; genus Saraca; species Saraca asoca. The sequence goes on from JANHAO010006914.1 coordinate 6,621, forward strand.
AACAGTATTTTACAATTTTAGAGACAAAATTATTAATTTTGTCTATATATATTAAATTAAATAAATCATGTTTTAGAAATTTTTAACTTAACTCAACTCTTTTATTAATTAATTGAGTTTAATTTTTATTTAAATTTATTTATAAATAAACTAAATTAAAGTGAATTAAATCTTTATAGAAATGATTTTAAATACTTATAAAAAGCTTGTTTCATCTTTAATTGACAGTGTAAAATATCCAAGATACATTCAAAAGAAGGCAAATATATAGCTAAATATCCAACCACACCGAGCAAAGCGGAAAAAAAAAAATTATAAAGGGGGCACTCTTGAGCTTTCCGTACGAGCTGTGTTTGGGTGGTTAAACACATAGTAGGTGTGCCCATATTAATGTCAATGAGCAATCCTGATTTTGCTTTATTCACTTTCCAATGAAATCTTAGTCTCAAAAGACCAACATACTTCTAAGATGTCCCATTCTCCAAAAACCCACGAGAATCCGTCTCTTAGCCAAATTTAATATCACATTACATAACCCAATGCATAATTTAGATTGCTTGGTCCCCCCCACCACCCCTCACTTTTTCCAACTATAAAACCTAAATTAAATTAATTAATTTAAAAAGATTATATCCATATATATAGAAACTAGAAGAATTGAAAAAAAAAATACTAAGTAATACTTTGCCAAGAGAATAAAGAGAAGGAAAAATAAAATATAATTTTGGCATCTCTTTAAATTAATAAAACATTTCGTGGCCTTCCATTAGTGACTTCAAAAAAATCAATCGATTAAAATCCCATTTGGTGAGATGCACATTTTATGGGACCCGTTTGCAATACTCAACAATCATTTAGCAGATGCAGCTTGAAATCCTCATTTTCCTTTTTATCTAAATTATATCCATCGCTTGATGGGTAGTAAGGCCTACTCAATCAATGGTATTCATTGTATATTAGTTATTTATTTATCCTTTTTGTATTGTCATGGGCATTTTACAATTATAACGGTACTTAAACACTATTAAAATTTAAATTATATTTTTAAATAACTAATGACTTTTTTAGAAGAAAATTTAGAAATAGGATAAGTTTTAAATTTCGACTTAAAATAGTTGAAAAGGTTTTTTTCGACCTTATTTTGGAGGTCTAGATTCGAAGAAGATTGTAAAAAAATTGAAAATCTAGTCAATTTCAAAAGTTTGACATATATACTTGTCTGAACAAATTTAGAAAATTCAGAAAAATATTACTTGTGCAATTCACCTAACTCAATCAATTTTGTGTAAATTATATTGATTTTTCTTGAAATTTAATCAAATTATATTTAACATTCTTTTATTTTTAGAAATATACACTTCCTTTCTTTTAAAAATTTCATCTGTGAAGAAATTTGCACTACTTTTACATTATTTTGTTGAATTATGCAATATTTTTTCTATCATAGTCTATAGTATACCGTAGAAAATATTATAGAATTCTTGACGATGGAAGTGCTTTAAGGAAAGGAAGTGTGTAATTCTGAAAATAAAAGAATATTAGATGTAATTAGATTAAATTTTCGAAAAGATCAATGTAATTTGTACATAAATTCTTGTACACACTCAAATGTCAAAGGTTGGATAAATGTGTGAGAAAATTGATTTTCAGCACAATTAATAGAAGGTAGTTGTTTTTGAAAAAAAAATGATTATGGGTAATCCATTTTATGTTTAGGCATATTATAAAATATTTAATTGTCTTATGAGCAAAATTAATTTGAAAGAACATTTTACGATAGAGCAGTCATAATTGGAAAAAGAATTACTTCTTCACGCCCTTGATATCACGATAACTTTAAGAGCATAGTTAATTTTTAAAGATTTCTAAAAAATATTAATCACATATATTGAAAAAGAATACAATCAATTATGAATTCTAAGAATTGATTTCAAGCTCATCTACTATGATTGTGATACCAAACAAGGCATAAGGATGAAAAGGGCATGAAGGAGAATCACTCTCTTTTGTTGGTAAAGGAATAATTAACATAGTGAGCACAAATGGCCTCAAAAGACTGGTTGTGTATTGTAGAAGATTACGAAAGCAACCTCATCATTCCAACTCTTGTATCTTTTGGAAAAATCAAAGAGAAGAATATAAATCTGGGAAAGACAAAACTACAAATTTCAATAGAAGGGAGTGGAAATTCAGTTGCTCGAGGAAGAAAATGAGGAAGGAAGAAGCCAAACAGCACTCCAATCACAACACAAAATTGGTTGCACTTCAAACATTGCATGACTTATATCAACTAAATCTCACTTAATATAATATTAAACATCAAAATCCCACTTCCTTCCACGGTTTCTTGCTCTTAATTAATGCCACTCTTGCGTTAATCTATCCACACAATTCAAAGATAGCTACAGACACACAGGACACAGGAAACTTAAAACAAAAGGCTCAAAGGAAGTTAACGATGAATTTACATTCTTGACTTGACTAATCTTCCACCCCTAATTCAACTTATTTATTTTTTTCTATCAACTATCATATTATTACATAATTAGATAAGAATATCTGATATAAGATAATTAATTTTAAAATAATATATCATAAATGAATTCGTTCTAGATTTAAAGAATAATTTTGATGTCGTAATGTTAAAAATATTAAACAAAATTTAAATTAATTTTATTTATTCAGACTTCATTTACTTGTTTTCTTCCAATATAAATTATGTAAATAAGCTCATTTAAGTGATTATATGATATGATATGCATTTCATTCCTTAGAGATGTGTTCTTCTTTTGATTTTTTTTTTTCAGTCCTGTTGGAAATTGATTTTTACCTTCACATCCTTTTTCTGGCCATTAAACAATGAAAATGGCATATTACCAATCATCCTTTCCCCTCTGTAGGAAACACCCATCATTGCTCCCAACAATCCTTGTCAACCTTAGAAACCTGAGCTTCTAAGATATTCCCTCCCTTCCATTCTTCCATTCTTTTCACTTTTTTCCCCCTTCCCCAACCTTTCTTTCTCTCTCTCTCTCTCTCTCAATTTAAATATCTCCCTCTTCACATCTTCTTCTTCCCCTCCTTCCCTCTCTTCCTTCACTCTCACCATCCCCTTTTCTTTTTTTTTTCCTTTTTTCCAAATTAATTCCCACATAACACACTCTCTAAGGGAACACAAATTATTATGATGGATCCTTCTGCTACCAACTCTGTTAATGGCTTCTACTCCTTTCTCACCAGAGGAATTGATGATCTTGAAAGAGTATATCTCTCTAACAACTTCATGTCAATCCAATTTCTTCAGAGAGTACTCTCACTTCTCCGATCCTTTCATACCCAATTGACACTCCTCGTTCAGAAACTTCATCTTCCTGTTGGCGACAAGTGGCTTGACGAATACATGGATGAAAGCTCCAAACTTTGGGAAGCCTGCCATGTCCTCAAGTCTGGCATTTCTGGAATCGAAAATTACTACTCTGCTGGTTTCAACATCACTTCGTCTCTAGATTCTCATCCTCATCTCACTCCACAGTTTTCTCGCCAGGTCAGGTCGATCACAATCTTTGATTTTTCTTTTCAATTCATAGATTAAAGCGAAAAAAACCAGAAAAATTCAATCATTGAAGTTTCTGTTTACTCTGTAACAGGTCATTAGGGCAATCTCCGGTTGTCGCAGAGAAGCCGTGGGATTGGAGGAGGAAAATCGTGCTTTAATGGAGACACGAATTCAACCGCTTTCTCTTCGATTCGACGAAAGGGTTTCAATCGAATCGAAGCTCAACGGATTTAATGGCTTCAGGGGAGTTCTGTACGCAATGAGAAACGTTTCTTCTCTGTTGCTCATGATTCTGCTATACGGCTTGGTTTATTGCTGGCCGGAATCCTCTGATTTCGTCCTGGGAGGATACGAGGGCTGCTTGTTCTTTGGATCAGCGTTCATGATCTCGACGGCGAGGTTACAGCAGAGGGTGGCAGCGGAGATCAACCAGATGAACGGAACGCCGGGGATTTTGTTGTACGAGTTCAGAAGATCAAAGGCGGCCATGGAAGAGCTGAGAGGAGAATTGGAGAGAAGGAATTCGCAGGGAATGGTGGTGGAGTGGGAAACAGAAGGTGGAATGAGGGAGAGAGTGGAGAATCTGAGAGGTTGTTTTGGAGTTCTGAGATCTGGAGCTGAGAATATTGTTGGGCAGCTAGATGATTTCTTTGATGAGATTGTTGAATGCAGGAAGAAGCTTTTGGACTTTTGCAGTCATAGGTAAAAAAAAAAAAAAATGAAGAAAAAAAAAAAGAAAGAGAAAAAAAAAAGTACAAGTAGAGGAATCAGTTGATGGGGTTGCTGTACCTTTTTAATTAACCCTTTTTTTGTTTAATTTTTTTTTTGGGTTCATTTTAAATATCTTGTAGTCTGCGCTTTTGGCTTTGTTTTTAACTCAGTTACCATAGTCTGAAACTTTGGTCGTAAAGTAATTGGTGCAGAAGCCGCTTAAGAAGATTCTGAAAATTGGAGGCGGTTTGACAAGAAAATTGACTATTAATTGTGTTTGCAGGAGGGCTAAATTCTATGCGAAACTTCTATTCCTTGTCCATTACTATAATAATACGACAACAAAATAAACAATCCCACCATTATTAATATGAACGTCACGGTAAATCATGCAAAATTACTTTCAAATCTTGTGGAAGTTACTTGTTTAGCTTCTCAAGCTTTTATTTTTTTAACAAAATGTTATAGGTGGGGCTGAATTTGGACGCAAATTGCCAATTATTACATGCATTGTGTTATTATATTATGCTTATAATTAACCGAAAAGAGATTTGAGGCTGCTAATAATATACACAGATTGTTGGTTGGCGTGTCATCAAATTTAAAATGTATTTGGCAGTGAAGGGCACTTGAAATTGAAAGGAGTGGAAAATGTATATAGTAAAAGAGAGTAATGATTCAAGTTGAGAAAGAGTAATGAAAGGGGGGGCTGTGGGAAGCACTCTTGAGATTCCTGGACATAGCTTTAACGTTAAAAGCAGCCTCTTTTGCTCTTAGGAAGGCTTTTTTGTCTGATTCGGTTCACTTTGAAAGCAGATTATCATTAAAATCTGCTCACCGCAATTTCTCTTCGCTGACAAGTCCCTCTCTTTCTCACAGAATTTGTTTGTTCTCTTTCAAAAAATTCTTCAGAAACCCCCTTTTTGGGGTTAGGAGAGGCACATATATTATTATAAAAATAGCAAAAAATTCAGAGGTCCCTTTCTGAATTTTGTTAACCGTATCTCATGCTTTTTGTCGCTTGCCGGAAATTCATGCTTTGCCTCCTTGGAAGGGTTCCACATGAGTAGTGCTTTATTTTTTAAAAAATCGATGACAAATAAATAAAATAAAACAGACAGAAAGAGTGAGCAATATAATGCCGGATGCCACTATGGCAGAGGGAGTCTTGAGCTCCAATTAAACCATTGTTTTGCTGTGCGTTAGGCGACCATATCCCACATTCTAAGTACAATGGTCAATTACACAACCACAATTATTAAGTTAAGCACATATTTGAATTGCTCTCCAATTTTAATCTTTCCATCCGTCTCTAGAAACAAGCAAAGCAACTACCACTATTTTCATTATGTTAGGCATAATATATCAAGAAAACTGGTTGTTTAGTTAGTATATTCACAATTTACTCATTACTAGGTTAATATTGGTATGACATTTTCATTGCTTATAGGTGAATTTAATTGAAAAAAACTTACCTTCAGTTCGTTTTCAATACACTTCCTCTCACACAACAATAAAATTCATCATCGTTTTGTGAGAAGAAAAAAAAGAATATCAAAACTCCAATAATTGTGCAACCACTATCTCTTCTACATGGGTGACTGGGTTCAAGTGACCTTAATTTTTTTAATTTCTTCATGCAGCACAGTTGATTAAATAGAATTGTACACAAGATAAATGCTGATTGCAATCTAGAACCACTAAACAAGTAGTTTAGGCCATAATTACATCCTTAAACTAAGATGTATGATTGGATGTTGATCATAATTCATACGTCATTTATCAAAATTAGCATTAAATAGTCAAAGACCCCTATGCATTCCATGCTACACACTATCATGTGTTCATAAGCGTCCAACAAAGAAGGGATACCACAAAAATACCCCGGGGGGGGGGGGTGTGGAAGTGTGTGGGATATAAACATGAACGATAACAAAACTTAACCTGACTACTTATTTGTGTATACTTTACAGTAGCTAATTTGATAAAATATAAGGAACAGAAATGAATGGATGTCCCAGTTGTATGAAGGCTGTCTATGCCACAGGTTCCAATCAAATGCCGAATCCAGGCATTGCAAACTAGGTAGCAAATGTCTCAACCCGATTCCTGAGCTCAATGACTTCTTTATTATTCTGAAGACCCTTTAGAAAGTCTTTGCATGATTTTCCATGTTCCCTCTGGATAGTGCTGGTAATCTGTGCTGCCCTAATAAGAAAATCAGCTATGGTCTCAAAATCTTCCTCTAAGCAGCCTCTTGAGGTCGTTGCAGGAGTACCTGAATATCCATAATACAAAGAAGACCAACAAGACGACAATATGAGGAGGTTCAAAAGTACAATTGCACTCTGGACTCAGAAAAAATGAGGAGGTTCAGAAAACCTGTACGTATTAATTGCATTCTGGACTCACTTAGCATTCATTAGCAACGTAATTGGTTAGGAAAAGAACAATAAATGTGACTCTAGAAATACAGAGGTCATATATGCCCAGGAGGACACCCACAAGCAGGGGGCCACCATGATGAATGATTTTTTTTTCTTTTTCATCCATTCCTGAACTATAAGAAATTTGATGAGCCTCTTATTATCACTGATACATGGAAGTTGAAAAAACAAAGTCGATTGCATTTAGAGGTCTGGATCATAGACCTGCTGCATAATGATAATTTATAATCCAAGCATAGACTTGTAAATTCTAAATTAAATGTTAGGGGAAAAAAATATAATACCCCATAATGCAAGCACAAGAAACCAGAAAATTCAAGTATATAGATACTAAATCATAAGTCAGAAATCAGAAGTACTGTAGGAAAACTACTAACCGATTCTCACTCTTGGAGAAATGGAACCTTTAATAGCACATTTGTTGAGAGTGATGTGACAGGCCTCACAAACCTTCTCATAGTTTCTGTCTGCAATACATAAAATGACTTAGAGAACATGCTCATGTTGCTCATCTTCAAGGACATAATAATATATCATATAAGGAAAAAAAAAATGAAATAGAGTAGAGTGTGAGTGTTTGTGTGCGCGCACGCATGCACACATAGGCTTGAACTCACAATTTGATATACCCATTGAAAAACATAATTAGCACACATGTCCATACAGGTAAAACATTTAGAATTAGCTATATGCTAAAAGGCATGATATTCATATAATGAATCACCTATCAAAACCCAGATATCAGTTTGGGAGGTAGATCATTTATACCTTTAGTACTCAGAATGATTTAACAAGGTTAAATCATCTGCAGATAAGAAAAATGTCGGCAGTAAAACAAATAGGACAATACTTATTATAGGGAATTCATGCCAATTAAAGAAACTAAACAAGGAAATACCTACATCTGAAAGAGAGGAAAAAAATTTTCCATTGAAAAACCAAATTATCCACCTTGGTTTATTAAGACTTGCATTTCCTACGAGATCATATAGAGTGCGATCACATATAAGGTCAAGCTTAGTCATAATACCATAATACTAATTCCTACAACACTGGAATCTGGATAGGTGTACAGCTAGAGATAATTGACAGAAGCTCATTGACTTCAACAACTGAGACCTATTGTTAAATTGTTAATGGAGCTTTACTCATTAAACCTAATAAACTAGCTTATATTGCTGGTAATATTTATCAGGCAAAAACTGCATGGTTATTTTACACGCGGTTATAAATTTTTTGATATATGTTGGGCAAACACAGGCAGAGTGAAAGAATTACCGATTAAGCCACAAGCAGTTAAATCCCAAAGCAACAGGTGATTGTCAGTGCCTCCAGTCACCAATCTGCATTTCCTTTTCAACAAAGCAGGGGATAAAGCCTTTGCATTTTTCTTCACCTGTTGCATATATACTTTGTACTCTGGACTTGCAACTTGTTTCAAGGCTATGGCAAGGGCAGCAATGTAATTATTGTAAGGACCTCCTTGTAATGATGGGAACAACGCAAAGTTTATCTTTTCCTCAAAATCATAATTACTATCATCTCCATGATTACGAACCAAGCCTTGTTTCCCAGATTTTCTCCCTCTTCTGTAAAAGATGATACCTCCCCATGGACCTCGGAGACTTTTGTGGGTTGTTGAGGTAGCAATATCACAGTAATCAAATGGGCTAGCAACTTCCTGTAAAGAACAACTGTCAATATACTTAACAATACGCGCATATACAGAATGAAAAACTGAAATCCTTGACGAAGAATGAAATACAAAGCACAAAATAAGAAACCCTTTTGCCACACAGTAATGTTAACTATGAAGAAACTCATAAACTGTGGCAAAAATCATATCCAAATGACTTTTTTTGAATTAGAAAAGAATTATGAATCAGATATCTATGAATAATATCAGAAACACAAGCATAATCAATGCATTAATAAATATTGGCAATTTGACATCCACCCAGCTTGGCTTCTTGAAGGTGGTTCATGGTAAGGTATAAAAGTAACCCAACTGAATACAGATTTCGAGCATTTTCCTTCACAAAAGCAGTCCTTCATGGGCAAAAAGAAAATAGAAAAAAAAGAATAAATTTAACTTTTGACTTTCTCTTTCTGCTTTCAGAAGAACTTGGACAGGGATCAATATCCTTGTCTCATGGATATCAATAAAATTTGCTGTTGCAGTTTGAAAAATATCAGAATGCCTTTTTAACTGACTATTAGACATATAATTAAAACAAGACTATTAACTGAAGATGTTGATACAGCTTAGTCAATCAATGCCTCAGTGAAGAGCAACCAACTATCTCTTAAATGAGTGAGCACAAATAATTGCCTCTATCCTCCAAAAAAACAATGATAAGTTTCATTGACCTTGTAAAGGTGTGACCAATTATAAAAGAGTCAAAATTTTGAATACAAAATAACAATATAAAAGAAGATAAATTACCTTAGCTGCCACAAGGGCACCAATATGAGCCATGTCGCACATTAAAATCGCTCCACATTTATGAGCAACCTGCCTAAACCTAGCATAATCCCATTCTCCGGGATACGAACTCCCACCACAAATAAGTATCTTCGGGCGAAAATCAAGTGCTTTTACTTCAAGCTTTTCATAGTCTATGAAGCCTGTCTGAGGGTTGACTTTATAAGGTAGAGATTCAGAGAATATCAATGAAGCAGCAACTTTCTTTCCACTTTGAGCATAATAACCATGACTCAAATGCCCACCAGATGACGAATCTAAACCCATAATTCGATCACTTGAGTGCAATAGACCAGTAAACACCGCAAAATTCGCAGAAGTGCAAGAGTAAGGCTGAACATTCACACCCCACCTATTGGGATCGAGATCAAAGGCTGCCAATTCAAGCTTGCAGCAAAGCAATTCAATTTGACCAATATGTTGATTACCCGTATAGTATTTTGCTCCAGGCATTCCTTCAGAGTACTTGTTCATCAGATGGCTACCCAGAGCTTCCCTCACAGCTCTGCACACGAAATTCTCTGAAGCAATCAATTCGATTCCTTTACACTGTCTCTGCCTCTCCTTCTCCATTATTTCATGAATCTCAGGGTCTGCAACTTCTAGCGCTTGGTTTCCCCAATTTTTCACCAAATATCGCCTTGCCTCCATCCCCGTATCAGTCGCAATTCGCTTCGAAGGATTCAAAAACCTAGATAACTGATCTTCTATCTGCCTCTTAGAACAAAAAGTGCGTCCCATAGAGCCAACAGCTTCATCTTCCACTTGCTCTTCTCCAACTTTTACCCTACGTTTCTCCTCCCTTTCCTCTAGCAACCGCGAAGTCACATAAGGGTTCCGATTCGATGAACAGCGAAAGCTCCAATTTACTTCAAACGAATATGAACAATCGCCAACCGCATTGGACAGAGCCGATGATGATAACCCAAGCGATAGACCCGATTGGGCACTGGCCATAGATCTCCAAAAACGATTCGAGTTTTTCAATCGCAATTAGCTTACGGGTAGGTGTAGAAACAACAGAAACAACGACAACAACGTCTGAAACAACTACACGTGAAGTAACGGAAAAATGATCGGCGAGAGTTAGCAGATGGTGCAGAATTCTCCATAGAAAATAGCGAAATTTGAGAAGCGGGATTTGTGAAATTGGGTTAAATATTGAACAAGTAGGATGGGATTGAGGGTGGACTGTGAGAGATGAAGCGGAAGTCGTGAGAGCTATTCTATGCAACTGAGTTGACGTGATAAATTAAAGAATATAAAGGAAAGGGAAGTTGGATGGAACGAGGTCGAGGTTCTATCTAGGATTTTGAGCAGATGGTCATCGTCTTTGTTTGGTGAAATGTAAACAATTCGCTACAGAGTGTCACTCTGATACTCGCTGAATCAATCGACTTAACTAGCGTGTTGATGAGCGCCACCGGTCCACAAAGCCCCAACGACGCCGGTTTGATAAGTTAGACATTGCCGATGGAGCGTCGCAGTCGCAACTCACGACTCATAATCTCTAATTTTTTTTTATATAATTCCAAGAGGCCGACGCCCAAAAATTTAATAGAAGGAAAAAACTAATCAGTGTAATTTGCCATCCAATCAGTACATTCCATTGTCTCTGCAATAATTCTTAAAGATTCATGAGTTGACCATCCGCAAAAAGGGCTATTATTATCAATTTGCACTACAGATGAAAGAATTACACTCTAAAATTCAAATTCCATTCAAGATTGAGAGCCTCCAACCCCCCCTTAATTCAGCTTTTGCCGCATCAAAACCAGAAGAGTAGAGCCTTGGATCCCTTTAGAAGTCCCATCAGAGTTCATTTTTATCCATTGATGCCAAGGAGGATTCCACGCAACTTCAATACTATGGGATTGCAGATTAGATTTAACTTTCTTTAATACTGAAGAGACTTATTTGAAAATAACTCCAATCCGACGGGAAGGTCTCTGACATCCCTGCTGAAACAATACTTGTTACGCCATTCCGAAAGAGACCACTTCGCTACCCCGCAAACTATCTGCCACTGCACCAGGTCCTCTGTCAAATTTGTATTAAGCTTATTATGACAAGCTTTCCATAACAAACAACGAATTCTCTCAGGGTCCTGCCAACACCAAATGTGCTTCCATTTTAAATGAGAATCAGTCCAAATTTTAAAATTTCCAAAAGTCCCTAGGCACGCTGAATTTTACATACTTAGAAAGATCCCGAGCAAGATAACCATAACTAGCTGAAAGAACATGAAAATTTAGAAGGTACAAATGATTCCAATCCCATTCACCTCCTCCACCCTTGCCCCTTCCATTTGAGCAGAAAATTTTTTATTCCAAAGATTTCACACCTGCTATCCAATGATCTTGCCAAAAGTCCACCGACTTACCATTACCCACAATCCATTTGTGAGCATCCATTGAAAGAGGCCATAACCTTTCAATATTTTTCCAAAAAGAAGAATCATACGAGGCTAATCCGATCTTCTTCCATATTTTTCCCTTAAATCCTGTGTGCCACAACAAATTTTCGAACACCATATGCATCATGCCCAACCCACCTCTATCCTTAGGCTGACTGATAGTATCCCATGCAATCGTATGAGTTCTAGGGACATCAATATCATGACCCCCCTATGAAGGCCCTTCAGAAACACTCAAATTTTAGACATACATACTTTGGGATTTTCTCCACGTGCATAATATGGATATGGAAGCGCAGAAAGAATGCTATTTGCAAGAGTAATTCTTACTGCAATGGACAAACAATTCCTTTTCCACCCATCCAGTCTTCTTGAAACATTCTCCAAAATAGAATTGAAGTTACTCATACTTCTTCCACCTTGACAGATACTAGTTCCCAAATATTTCTGAAGTCACAAATATTCAAAATATCTTTTTGAAGATTCTCCCCCACATTGTTGGAGAAATAAACTTGTGTCTTGGGTTGACTAATTTTGTCTCCGGAAATATGGCAAAAATAGTTCAAGCAATCCATGATACATTGCATTTGGACAACAAAGGCTTCTCCAAATAAAAGGAGATCATTAGCAAACATAAGATGCGAAATTAAAGAATCATGCCTACATGTCCTCACAGGCTTCCATTTCTCATTATGAACAGCATCTAAAATGGTATGGGAAAGTTTGTCAATACAAAGCCAACAAATAAGGAGAGAGAAGGGTTCCTTGCCTAATGCCACGAGAAGGGACAGACGTGGCACTCTGATTACCATTCCACCAAACTTGCATGAAAGAAGAAGAAACACAGCCCATAATGATTCTTATGAAATTATGAGGGAGATTAAATTCCTGAAGCATCTTTTCGATAAAATTCCACCAAAGTCTATATCTCAAGCTAGACTTTATAATCATAGATCCCCTTCTCCCATTAAGCACTCTCATGGAGTGTAACATTCCATTTGCAATGATGATATTTTCATGAATGCTTCTACCTGGAACGAAACTGATCTGAAATGGGGAAATAACTTGCGGAAGAATTTTCTTTAATCTATAAACCAATGCTTTGGCAATGCATTTATAGCTGACATTACACAAAGAAATCGGATGGAATTGCGACACAAATTCAGGCTTCTCAATTTTAGGAATTAATGCTGGCAGAGTCATGTTTAAATCATCTACCCTTCTGGTTCCTCTGAAAATCTCCTTAATCATTTTGCATAAATTATTTCCCACACGCTCCCAACTTTCTTCATAAAATAATACTGGAAGACCATTAGGACCAGGCGCTTTGAAAGCACTTACATCAAACACAGCCTTTCTAATTTCATCATCTGAAACAGGCACACTCAATCGATGCAACTCTTCATTATGTATGACGGGGAAATTATGAGTAGTGGGAGTCATATTCACCACTCGGCCATCATCTTTGAATAAAGCATTAAAATCATCCACTACCATGCCGCACAAACAATCTGGATCCTCTTCCTAATTTCTTTCCTCAGTTCTAAGCATAGTTATCTGATTTCGTTCTCTTCTCATAATAGTTTTGGCATGATAAAACTTTGCATTTCTATCTCCATCTTCAATCCATTTGGATCCTGATTTTTTATGCCAAAAGATCTCTTCTTTCTGCAGACTTTTTTTAAGCTTAACAAGAAAAGGTGACCAGTTACTTTCTAAGGCGCGTTGGGCTCCTTTAATTCTAGCAAGAAGAATTTTTTTTTTCTTTGTTTTAATATAGCCAAAGACTTCAACATTCCACTCCTTCAATTTGGGCACAAGATCATCCACAAAGTAAATAAAATCAGCATCAGTACTCCAAGCAACTTTGATAGAGGTTCCAAGCAGCTTCAAAACGAAAAAGCCCATCTTTTTTTAAATTATTGCCACCATATAAATCCTTGCGACGATAGCATGATAATCTGAATGTAAGAATTATTTTATAATTCTTCTAATGGATTACAAATAATTATATTTTTTATTTTGTTAAAATAAACGAGCTAATATATAATCTATAAGTAGATGCAATATAACCTATTAATCTATTAAGGTGATCCACTTACATTGGGTTAAGACATCTGTTATTGATTGGTGTGTGCCTCATAGTACAGGCCTTTACCCTAAAGCCCATGATAGGAGGGTCCTAGGGTTAATATATTAGCTAGGTCTCCTTTGCATTTCATAAGAGACAGTTTTGTCTATCTGAGTAGCTTGCCCCATTGAGAGACTGCTTGAGAAGAGAAGGATTTGCAGAGGAAGATCCTAGTTGATTCAGAATCGCAGACTATAAGTATAATTGTTATGACTGTAACATGTTAGATCTCTTTTCAGTATTCTAAATTTTATGCATCCCGATTGATTAATCGATTGATTATTATAACATATGGTATCATAGCAAGTTTGCATGATTTAGAATCTGATCAAATCATAGATGTTATCATATGAATTATTTTAGTTTTTCTCTTAATCATATGATAA
>JANHAO010006915.1:0-20741 GCA_026873985.1 Saraca asoca
AATGTTTTGAAATCCAAAGTGTTTTTCATAATATATATATATATATATATCTTAGACAATACAGGGGATGGAATCCTTAAGATTTATGATTTTTCCAGAACCAACGATATTGTTAAATATTCGGGGGTCAACTTAGGGGATAGAAAAAGGCAAAGGTATAGATTTGATTTTATTTTGGAAAATGTTGACAAAAGATTGGTTGGTTGGAAGTGTAATTATCTCTTTATGGATGGCTATGCTACCTTGGTTTGCTTACAATGATATCTTCAATCCTTAACCATGTTATGAAAATGGATAAAATTCCAACGCAAATTTGCTTACAAATAAAGATACTTCAAAGGCCTTTTTATGGGTTCATGATGTTGATGTGAGGAAAATATGGTGTCTAGTTCTGGGTTTAACAAGTTATGGTGTCTGGTTCTCAATGGAAAATATGGTAGAATTAGTGACATGAGTAAGATAATAGTGGTAAAATCCCATGACTCTTTCTTCTAGAAGTGTTTAGGTAATTTGTGGCAGCATTGTAACCGTTGGGTTATTGGAGATGGTTGTTTTGTTGATTTCTAGATTGACTGTTAGTTGGACTTAGGCCTGGAATTATCCTTTTATGCCTTTCCTTTGATTTCCAATAGTTATTATGGCTCTAAAGTTAATGATTTCATTTCCCCTTTAAGATACTGGAGTTAGAACTTGTTGAGAAGGCTTATGCTATTATTTAGGCAACAAAACCTCTTGATGTTGATGCTAGTGTGGATTATCTTGTTTGGAAGTGAAACTCTAGTGTTTTTTTATTAAGAGTGCATATGAAACCATTGCTAGACTGAAATGAGGTTCTAATCACTAGAGTGGGTGGAAATATGGTAATGAAATGGGCCAGAAAGAATAAAGATGCTATTTTGGCAAGCTTGTCATGGTCAGTTTGCTCACTAATGACCATAGGGGTAAATGGCAGAATGTTTCTGGCCTATGCCCATGGTGCAACCATTAGGTTGAAGATACTTTGCATGTTTTATGTGATTGTTGCCATGCTGCTGATATTTGGAAGTTTTTCCTTCATCCCACTAATGTGAGCAACTTTTTCATTTGAGATTTGAAGGATTTGTTCATGAATAGCCTTAAACACGAGCTGGGGCTTTGATTTGCAGTTAAATTAAAGGAGGTTATGGGGAGTTATTATCTAAAAGCTTTGGGATTGGAGAAATAAAAGTTTGTTTACCCCTATCTTAGAGGATGGCTCGTCTGTTTTAAGATATTTTGCTTTATTATAGAAGCATTACCAAGAGTCATCAACACATTGATGGTAGCATTAACAATAGCTTCAAAAGTCTACAAACAGCTTAGAAGCCTCCTTATACCCATTGGGTTAAGCAACACACAAATGGTGCAGCCAAAGGGAATCTAGGCTTGGCTGGTTATAGGGTACTATTCGAGGATTTGATAGTGAGTAAATCCATGGTTTTGCAAAAAGACTCGAGATAGTGCTCTTCAACTAAAGCCAAACTTTGAGGAGTTCTTGAAGGCTTGAAATTAGCTTGGAACCTTAACTTTTGATACATCATTTTAGAATGTGACTCTTTAGGCTTGGTTCAGTCCTTGAGGGATGATAAGAATGAGTTTGGTGCTAATTTAAGTATTATGAAAGCTATCAAGGCCCTCCTGAACTATGATTGGAAGATTCAGATATAAAATTGTTTTCGCAAAGGAAATAAGTGTGCGAATAGGTTAGCCAATATACACTCTCCATTGGCTGAGAAGTGATATTTTTCTCTACTCCATTGAAGGGAATGAGTTTTTTCATGCTTATTGATATACTTAGGATCTCTATGACCCGTTATGCAACTAGTTTTTGTATTTTCTATTTGGACTCTAGACCATTGATTCCAAAAAAGGAAAAATCCACAAATATTATGTATATTTCGTAAGTTCAAAATAAAAGAATGATCTATAAACACAATAGTAAACTTAAGATTCATAGATCAATTTAGTCAAATAATCATGTAAAATTTAAATTTATGATTGAGTTAGCGTACTCCAATAATTGATATTAATTTTTTTTAAAGTATTACAAGAATAATACATATTTAACATAAGTATAATAAACGAATATAGACATGTGCTTGTCCGCACTTATTAACATGTATGTCTGTCTATTCCCACACAAAGTTTTATCAATTGTGAGATTTATCATCAAACTTATATTAGAAAAATTATAATATATTCAAAAATATATATGAAGATTTTTATTCTATTAAGAATGAGAAAAATATAAAATATAAAAATTGGAGAAAGAATATATGAGTCAGAGTCTTTGCTGCATACTTTGAGTTTATATATCTTCCAATGGAGTAAAAATCTTAGTTCAGACATGACTGTATTATTCAGTCAAAAGAGCGTTGGAACGAGAAAACAAAAGTTGTCACTTTGGATTAATTTTGTACATCATCCTATGGACAAACGACCACTATCATTGACTCGATCCACAAGTGTGTTCGGGAAGTTACTGGCACTGCTGCTCATTTGAATTTGGCACCCTATCTTTTACATTTACACACCTACATACAATTTGAATTAAATTTCACTTAAAAAAAAGTCAAACTGTATGTAAATTATTTGCTAGCATTTTTTTTTTTTTACATCATATGCATCAAACATGATTTAAATTAAAATTTTAAAATAAATAATACCAATTCAAATTAAATTGAGTAAGTACTAATGTGAAGGATTTATATATATATATATATATATTGAATTTTATTATGCAGAATCTTCTTTTGGTGAGAGCACAAAACACGAAATGGACCACAATACACATGGAAGAAGAAAACACTGAAAAAGAAAGACGAGAGGAAGCTGCATGGAAGCTGCCATATTGAGAATATATATATATATAAAGGTAAAAGCATAGAGTAGAAGATACCACAAACCCATAAAGTTGGACTAAAAAACCATTACACTATTAATATATTACAATATCTGAGTTTGGTATAGCTAACCCATTACACATATTTTAAGAAGAAAATGGTGAGAAAGAATAAAAAAACAAAAAAGACAGAAAGTAAGAAAAGAAGAGAAAGGAAAGAAAAAGAGGAAGAAGTGGCTATTATTAGGTCCCTTTGTTGGCTTTAATAACTGTCTGGGAATTTCAAATGATAACAAGGATTTAATGTAAATTTTACCTTATGATTCTCATTCATTTTTATTATCTATTCAACCTCATAAAAAATTGTTAAAATATTTCAAATATTGATAAAAGAAGTTTATATTTGTTAATAACATATGAAAATCCAAAGGGTATCCCTACAATAATTTAAATGCTATTTTGTGTTTCATATCATAATTTTAAATTATAATATATAATTATAGTGGTTATATTTTTTTATTAATTATACTGTTATCATAATTACACCAGTTTGAGACTTGAAATTTTACTGGCAAATGCAAAGAGAGAACTTCCCTTTGTTTTTCTCCCGTGAAGCTTGGTTGGTTTGCAGATAAGCAACAGATAATTATAATTACTCCAGCATTAGTGGATGACAAGATGGGAGAGTATAATAATAGTGACAGACTAGCCTACATGTCCCCACACTTGTTTACAGGTCTTCACTTTCCAAAACTAAATTATATTTTTGTAAAAGATGGATTTGTCTTTTTCGTTTTTTGGTTACCTACTGATCTGGACTTCCAATTTCAAATTTTGTTTCTAGTTTGATTACCCATTTGGCAAGTTATCACTAGCCAACAAAGATTTGTCTGGCTGCTATATCGTTAACTTTCTAGGGGCCTTACTTACAATTGATTGGGAAATTACATTGTAATTTAATGATAAAAAGAAAATTCACTTAAACATAAAATATTTGGATTGACCTATAGTTAAAATATTTTGGTGAAACTAAATCTTGACACTATCTATTAATAGTCACTTGCGTGTATAAATATATTTCTTAATTGAGCATAAAAAAATTAATCAAATTTTGCTAGTAAAACATCAATTTAATCTTTTTTAATAGAAATAATAGAAAATTTTTTTATTATTAAAATAAGAATAATAACATCAAAACAACAGAAAATTGAAGCTTATATAAATACAAATTTAAAATTTTCTCATTTTTATATTTTTGATTAAAATAAAAGTTATTGAATTTTTTTTTTATATAATCAAACTCATTAGAGAAAATCTCTACAAATTCAAAAACTGGATCCAAATATTGCAAAGACCAGGTTGTCTTGTTGCTTTTATTGTTGGCCAAAATCCCATTGCCTTGAATCCACCAACCCACTACTTTGGTCAGCTTCTCGCATGCTCTTCTCTTGGTTGGACCATATATTTTTTTTATTTTTTTTTTCAGTTTTAGTTAGTCATCTTCTGTAGACTTTTAATTAAAAACAATTAATAATATAGAATATTATTTTCGGTAAATCTGAAAACACACGACAGAACCTGTTTGGAGTACGGCACACACCGAATGCGGCGTAAACCATAAAAAAAGTCAAACCACAAACGGTCTTGTACTCGTGCCGTAGTAGTTCTTTTAAGAGTCAAGGCTGTATTGGTAACTTCACGTCCTCGTTTCAAAAATTTTTAATAACCGGCTCAACTACAACTCTGGAATATAACAATTGTAAAAGGAACAGGATTCTTAAATTCTCTGGGTCTTTAATGGAGAATCGAGAGGACGACAAATTCTAAATAGCTTTGTTCAAAGACTAAGACTAGTTTTTCTAAAATTCCAATCTTCCTTGCACAAAGGGTTTCCTCCCAAAAATTCTTCTTATTCTTAGCCTTTGCTTTGTTTCCAAGCTATCAACTTTCTTCTCATGGTACAAATTCTGTTCATTTCAACACAACCCATAACTCTTGTTTTATTTTCATGCCTCTTGAGGTTGTCTGAGTCGTTAAAGGTATGTTTT
Organism: Saraca asoca; assembly: GCA_026873985.1. Taxonomy (NCBI): domain Eukaryota; kingdom Viridiplantae; phylum Streptophyta; class Magnoliopsida; order Fabales; family Fabaceae; genus Saraca; species Saraca asoca. Next base: position 4,909 of record JANHAO010006915.1, read on the forward strand.
TTTTTTTTCCTTTACTAATCAAGATTGTTCTTATGCATGGGGATAAATTGATGTCTACTTATGGGGGCAGTTCATAGTTTCTTTTTCTCCTTTGCTTTTTGCAGAACGGTTACTGAGTATTGTTTCTTTCAGTTCTGTCGGCTTTAAAGTTTCTACCTTTATCTTACTCTGCTTCTCTGCTTGTTGTAAATTTGTAGAACTATTGGAAGTTTTTTATTTAATTCACTATGGAAAGGAGAAAAAACTTTAACTAAAACGAGTTTAAAGTTTAAATTTTTATGCAATGGAAACTGATGCTTGACTTAAAATTCAAAGCTTTGAGTTGCAATTTTAGAAACTTTTGTTTTGTCTGTTATTGATAATAAATGGTTCTCAGAGATTATTTACATGTATTTGAAAATTGATCTGTTTCTGGGATTTCAGATGTTTCTAAGAGCATTCAAAATCTTTCAGTTGTGGATTTGGGCAACCATCTGAGAGATTAAATGGATGAAAAACCGTTTGCTGCATGGTCGTGGTCTGTTGAGCAGTGTTTGAAAGAGTACAATGTGAAATTGGACAAGGGTCTGAGTACTCATGAGGTTGAGAAGTGGCGCGAGAAATACGGTTGGAATGAACTGCAGAAAGAGAAGGGAAAGCCCTTGTGGCAACTAGTGTTAGAACAATTTGATGACATGTTAGTGAAGATACTTCTGGTTGCAGCTTTCATATCATTTATTCTTGCTTACTTGCACGGAAGTGAACCAGGGGAGTCTGGCTTCGAAGCTTATGTGGAGCCACTTGTGATTATATTGATTTTGATTCTCAATGCCATTGTTGGAGTCTGGCAAGAGAGTAATGCTGAAAAGGCTCTTGAAGCTCTCAAAGAGTTACAGTGTGAATCCGGAAAGGTTTTAAGAGATGGGTTCTTTATGCCTGATTTGCCTGCCCGGGAGCTTGTTCCTGGTGATATTGTGGAATTGCATGTTGGGGATAAAGTCCCGGCTGACATGAGAGTTGCAGCCTTGAAAACCTCGACATTACGAGTTGAGCAGAGCTCATTGACCGGAGAAGCAATGCCGGTTCTGAAAGGAACTAATCCTATCTTCCTTGATGACTGTGAATTGCAGGCCAAAGAAAACATGGTGTTTGCAGGAACCACAGTTGTCAATGGGAGCTGTCTTTGTATTGTTATAACCACAGGGATGAACACTGAGATTGGAAAGATACAGAAACAGATACATGATGCTTCTCTGGAGGATAGTGACACTCCTTTGAAGAAGAAGCTGGATGAATTTGGTGGTAGGCTTACCACAGCAATTGGGATTGTTTGCCTTGTTGTGTGGATTATAAACTACAAAAATTTCCTTTCTTGGGATGTTGTGGACGGATGGCCCTCAAATATCCGCTTTTCTTTTGAGAAGTGCACCTACTACTTCAAAATTGCCGTTGCCCTTGCTGTAGCTGCAATCCCCGAAGGCCTTCCTGCTGTTATCACAACCAGTTTAGCCCTTGGTACTCGGAAAATGGCACAAAAGAATGCCATTGTGAGAAAGCTTCCCAGCGTAGAAACTTTGGGGTGTACGACTGTGATCTGTTCGGATAAAACCGGGACTCTGACAACAAATCAGATGGCTGTGACGGAGTTTTTTACTTTGGGAGGAAAAACCACTGCTTCTAGAGTCATCCATGTTGAGGGCACTACTTATGATCCCAAGGATGGGGGAATTATTGATTGGACTTGCTATAACATGGATGCCAACTTGCAAGCCATGGCAGAAATATGTGCTGTCTGTAATGATGCTGGGATTTACTTTGATGGCCGGCTTTTCCGAGTTACTGGTTTGCCGACCGAAGCAGCACTCAAAGTCTTGGTTGAAAAGATGGGACTTCCTGATATCAAGGCGAGGAACAGAGTTCGTGATACACAACATGCTGCAAACTACTTGATTGATAGCAACACTGTGAAATTAGGTTAGCAAATGGACTTATGAAGATTGAAATAAATTGCTAGAAATGCCTTGAAATAACCACGAGTTGTTTGGTTTTGCTTGTACAGGCTGTTGTGAGTGGTGGACAAGAAGATCAAAGAGGGTTGCTACTTTGGAGTTTGATCGAATTCGAAAGTCAATGAGTGTCATTGTCCGTGAACCAAATGGACGAAATCGACTTCTTGTCAAGGTGAGCTGACCTGATACTATATCCCTTGATACTTGATTTCATTTAGTGCTTCTTTGTAAGTTCTATAGTGGTTTTTGCAGGGTGCTGTTGAGAGTTTACTAGAGCGTAGTTCGCATGTGCAACTTGCTGATGGATCCCTGGTTCCAATAGATGTACCATGTAAAGAACTGCTACTTCAAAGACTACAGGAAATGAGTTCAAAGGGATTGCGTTGCTTGGGTTTGGCATATAAGGATGAATTGGGGGAGTTCTCAGACTATTATGCAGAAAGTCATCCAGCACACAAGAAATTGCTCGATCCAAATAGCTACTCATCTATTGAAAGTGATCTAGTTTTTGTTGGCCTTGTTGGTATAAGAGTAAGTTTATGCTATAGCTTTTTCTTTCTTATCAGTTTAATCATTTGTCTTCCAAACTTATGAGTTTTTTTTTTTTTTTCCCTTTATTGTCCAGGATCCTCCTCGTGAGGAAGTTCATAAGGCAATTGAGGATTGTAAGGAAGCCGGTGTTAGAGTTATGGTGATAACTGGTGATAATAAGTCAACAGCAGAGGCTATTTGTCGAGAAATCAAATTGTTCTCTGAAGGTGAGGATCTTTCCGGGCAAAGTCTGACAGGTAAGGAATTCATATCTCTTTCTCCTTCAGAACAAGTTAGAATACTGTCAAGATCCGGAGGCAAGGTTTTCTCTCGAGCTGAGCCTAGACACAAGCAAGAAATTGTGAGGTTGCTGAAGGATATGGGCGAGATAGTTGCCATGACTGGAGATGGTGTAAATGATGCGCCTGCACTTAAACTCGCTGACATAGGAATTGCTATGGGCATAACTGGAACAGAGGTAACATAGGCACTACCATATAGTATACTGTGATTCACCCTTGCTTTAATAAATTGAATAAACGGTTATATTATATTGGCCAACTTTGTATTCTGTTTTAGAATTCAAATTGGGTTGGATTACTTCTGAACTTGTCTACTTAATTTTGCAGGTTGCAAAAGAAGCTTCAGATATGGTGCTGGCAGATGACAATTTTAGCACCATTGTTTCAGCTATTGCTGAAGGTCGCTCCATTTATAATAACATGAAGGCATTTATCAGGTATGTCTTTTTATTTTTTTCATCCTTGATATGATTAGTCTAAAGCCGCAAAAGTCACTTAAAACTTAATTTTTCAGGTACATGATATCGTCGAATGTTGGAGAAGTAATATCAATATTCTTGACTGCTGCACTGGGGATCCCAGAATGTATGATACCTGTGCAACTTCTCTGGGTGAATTTGGTCACTGATGGTCCACCTGCAACTGCTCTCGGTTTTAATCCTGCTGATGTTGACATAATGAGAAAACCGCCTCGTAAAAGTGATGATGCTCTTATAAATTCTTGGGTTCTTCTGCGTTATCTGGTAAGTATTGCTGACATCTCTTTGTTCTCATTTATAAAATGTGTCCATAGGTTCTTGTGGTCCAAAATCAGTTAGCCAAATTTAAGTCCATGTTAGATCTTCTGATTTCTACACTATAGTAATTACATCAGAAAACATACTTTATCAGATGAACACTTTTTCAGCCTTCATGAAGTTTCAATATATGTCATGAAAATTGTTATTGATCTTTCCTTCTATTTGCATTTTGACCTTGCATGCATCTTGCGTTATTAACACTCGTGGCAGGCGATTGGTTCATACGTAGGAATTGCAACAGTCGGAATCTTTGTATTGTGGTACACCCAAGCATCTTTCCTTGGCATCAATCTCGTGACGGACGGACACACAATTGTTCAGCTGTCTCAGCTTCGCAACTGGGGAGAATGTCATTCATGGTCAAATTTTACTGCATCTCCATTCACAGTTGGTGGGGGTCGCGTGGTCTCCTTTTCCAATCCTTGTGACTATTTCTCAGTTGGGAAAGTGAAGGCCATGACTCTTTCACTGTCCGTCTTGGTGGCCATCGAGATGTTTAATTCTTTGAATGCTCTTTCTGAAGAGAATAGCTTGTACAAAATGCCACCTTGGAGGAACCCTTGGCTTTTGGTGGCCATGTCAATGTCACTTGGACTCCACTGCCTCATACTATATGTCCCAATCCTAGCCGATGTGTTTGGCATTGTTCCGCTTAGTTTGAAGGAGTGGTTTCTGGTCATTCTAATATCAGCACCTGTTGTTCTTATTGATGAGGTTCTGAAACTAGTCGGGTGGAGTCGAAGATGGATTTCGAAGAAGGAAAAGATGGCATGATGATACTCAGGTCCATACTTGGTAAAATGGCCATGGTGCATCAAGCAAAATTCTTTTATAAATTCATTCTTTAGGGATATCATACTTCAATTATTTATGGACACAAAGTTTGTAACTCTTCATGATCAGTATAAAAGGACTATTTCAGACATCTTTTCAGTAGCTCTTTTTTCTTACAATTATTCTTTTAATTACTTGCCTAGCCTAAAGGAAAACAGAACAAAAGACAAAGGATCCTTGGCTTGCAAAAGTTAAAAGGTTTGTGGACTATGATCCTGGGTATGTGAACAGAAGAAATGGAGAATCTGAACAGTCACTTGCTTCAACTTTATGAAGTATCGTAACAAAATGACGGTTGAGTTCAATAAAAATTACAATCTTCTAGCAAAAAAAAGCCAGATTTCACTCAATATAAGGAATATGATTAGTTTCTATCTATATAAGTAAACTATGAAGCAAAACTACATGTTTTTCAACCAAAAATGTACTGGAGATGCTTGATAAGAATAAGAGGAAAATCCTTCATTTTACGTTTGCACTTGTACTATATTGTACTATTACACGAGTATATTATTAATATTTTCGTGACTTGGTAAAAATGGCCACGGATTAGAATTCTTCAAACAAGTTATGCCAACTCATTTTCTTCACCAAATGGGGGTCACTAAAACATTCATGGTTAAAACTTTGAGACATCAACCTATTGAGTTGGCTTTTAGTTTAATTAGTGAAGTTTGATGTTTTCAACCGCTCATATCTTAGGTTTCAATTCTATAATTAATTATCTTAAGGAATTAGACAATCTGTAAGTATCATTGTAAGTTCTTAAAGAAGCAAATGATATGTTTTGTCCTCGAAAGAAAACAATCTATCTTCCTCCTAAACTTTTGGTTATTAAGAAAAAGCCTGTGGGGCGTCAACAAAAATTGCAACATCATGATTAATTGCTTAAATGTAGTTCTAAATGGCAATCAATTGCACTTCTTTTAATCTTTATCAATTTGTAAACCCCATCTAGTAAAGCAAATATTTCCTCACTCTTCGGATGTGTTCTATCCTCCACAATGAACTTATGAAGTTGACCTCCCTCTTCAATGAAACTATATCCAGCAGTCTTTGTGATCTGGCTGCCCTTCATCACCTTTCTGAGCTTGGCAACTCCATGCCATTGGCCAGCTGATGCATAAATGTTGGAAAGAATGACATAGTTGCCAGGATTCCAAGGTTCAAGCACAAATAGTGCCTCGGCCGCTATCTCAGCTAGCTCAACATTGCCATGGAAGCTACAAGCACCCAAGAGAGTCCCCCATAGTACCGAGTCAGGTTTGATAGGCATGCTTCTTATGACTTCATAAGCTTCTTGCAACTTCCCAGCACGGCCTAGGAGATCAACCATGCAACCATAGTGTTCCAGTTTGGGAATGATATGAAAGTCTGTTGTCATAGACTTGAAGATTTGTCTGCCTCTTACAACCATACCTCCATGGGTGCAGGCCAAGAGGAGTCCCACGAATGTTATGTCATCCGGTTTGGATCCTTCTTCCTGGACTTAGCAGTGATGCAGAGACACAACAACGTTAGAAACTGCTAGAAGACTCAAAATTACTATAAAAAGTCTCATTATGATGTTTGTCCATGAAGTTGAGAACATGATCTAAGGGGGGGTATTCTATTTTACTCTTGAAGCAAGAAAATTTCTTAACCTAGTAGGAGAGATACAAACATATTGGGGTGAGGTGTCTATCCATCTGTTCTTGGAGTGAAAAAAGAGAACTCATTTACTCTAACCGTTTGTATGGATGCCAGGAAAGAAAACTATGCAGAAGGAAAATTTTCCATTGTTTGATTTGAGAAGAAAATATGACGAAAAGTAAGAAGGTGGAATTTGTGGTTATTATTTTCTCTTCCTCTAAAAATTGCAAATTTTGTTTTCTATACATCTTCTCTTCTAACTAGCTTCTAGATTCTTTCTTTCCCTTTTCGTTCTACCAATATTCCACCAATACAAACATAGGGTTGAAGTAAGATAGGATTTTTGGATCAGATAGGGTGCTCACCAGCATTTTATCATAAAGATCAAGAGCTTTAGTACATTGTCCATGGACAGCCAAACCCATGATCATTGAATTCCAAGAGCACAAGTTTCTCGAGCTGCCAAACTCATCAAACACTCGCCAGGCAACATCAATTTTACCACACCTTGCATACATCTCCAATATAGCATTCCTCACATATAGATTCTTAGAGAACCCATTTTGTCTTGCATATGCTTCAATCCTCTGCCCAATCTCCATTGCCCCAAGGTTAGCACAAGCTGGTAAAACACTAGCTAAGGTTACTTCATTAGGCTTTATGTCTTTCTCCTTCTCCATCATCGCAAACCACTCCAAAGCCTTTTCATATTGATTATTCTGTGAGTAACCAGATATCATTGCCGTCCAAGAAACTACATTCCTAAAAGGCATTAGCTCGAACAGTTCAGTTGCTCCCTCCATATCCCCAGACCTTGCATAGCCTGCAATCATAGCATTCCAGGTGGGTATTTCTCGCACAGCCATTTCATCAAATATCTGGTGTGCAAAATACAACATACCCAGTTTAGCATACATATTAACCAAAGCGGTGGATGCAAACACATCAAATACAAAACCTGATTTGATGAAATGGTTATGAAGGATTTTTCCGAGGGAAGGAGAAGAAAGAGAAGAACATACTGAAAAGATGAAGTTGAAAGTGTATTCATTCGGTGGGCAACCATGAGAACGCATTTGGGAATAAAGGGATAAGCTTTTATGTTGTTGTCCATGGCAAGAGTAGGCTTGAATGAGCTTGTTGTAGAGGAAAACAGTTGGCTTGGGTGTGAGGTTAAGGAGTGAATGAGCATATTGGAGGTCTGGGATTTCGAGTAGCTTCACAATGAGGATTTTGGTGTGGTCTATGCTATTTCTGAGAGTGTAGGCATGAATTTGCTTCAATTGGTTCATAACAAGCTTGTTTGAGTTGAAAAGTTTGAAACTTTGGAGTGTAGTAGGAATCCACAGATATTGAATTGAAGTGTTCTAATTGATGTTCTTCTAATGAAAATTATAGTTACGGGCATGCATCAATCTTTGGATTAGGCATTTTTCAAAAAAAACTTTCCAAAATTCGGTTTTTAGGGACAGTTTTGTAGTTTACTCAATTTTAAAAAAAAAAAAAATTTGGAGCAAATCTATGCATAAATTCAAGATTTTAATTTTATACTTCAAAAGACTTGGCTCAATAAATAATCTCTTAGATATATTGTAAAAATGATTAAAAATAGTATTTTATTTTCTTTTAAAACGAATTCTTTTAAATGGTGCTTGAATTTAGTGAAAGAATATTTCATTTATTTTATTGAAAATTTTTCTTTTAATTATATTTATGTCATTATAAAATCCTTCAAATTTATTAAAAATTTTATTAGAATTTATTTTATTTACCTTAAAATGTATATTATATATATATATAAAAAAAACTTTACTCTCATCTTAACATTTTATTTATTATAATATCTTGTTAATTAAATTTCATATATTTTTTAATATATTTTAAATAAAAGAATTTAATTACAAATAAATTGAAATCATTATTTTTTATATAATTTTCAAATAATAGAATTCATTATAAATAAATAAAAATCATTTCTATTAAAATAAAATGAATTTAATTTTAAAAAAATGAATTTCATGAAAAGCATAATGGACAATTTTAGTGATTGTACATTGAATATTTTATTTTAAAGTCTAATATTCAAATTTTATTGAAAAATAATATTATGTTAATATATTTTGTTATTATATATTTAAATTATGTTATATGTGTAAATGAATAATCAATTTTAAATTTATATATTTCATCGTGAAAGTGAATATTGCATTGAATATATATATATATATATATATGCAAAAATCATCAATTACCAATAATTAAAAGGAAAGAATAGCTAACTACTATTATCCATGATAACATTGATATAGCTTTTATATATGTCCTGTATTTAGTCCACATATCATCAAACTACATTCTTTTTGGTAGAAGTTGAGTGAAATATGTACTTCCTGGCATTCCCCAACTATAGTTAGTCCACATAACAAGTAAGAAACAACAAAAGTAAAAGATGACCACCGAATTCTTGTTACCATTCACTATATAAGGAGATTCACAATGAATACTAACAACAAAGAATACAATTTTTGAAGAAAAGGGAAATTTCTTATAATTATTATGGCTCAACGCTAGGACAATCCAATCAATCTTCAAAATGTACAAACAATTGAGGGCGACTAATATAACCCCCAGACAAGTCCCTGCTTGACCAATGCTGCTGCTACTTCTACAAGCCAAGGAGCTCAATCTAGTTGCATGCTACTTTGATACAGGATCTATGTGATTCTCTGCCAAAAGTCGAAAAAAATTTCTAATCCCACCGTAGTAATGAAGAAGTGAGCACTACTGCATTTTGCTTTTTGATGCGTAACCATTTTTAAATCATAGCTAAGTCGGACACTAAGATTTAGGAGATAGTTTCTAATTCGTCAAAATGCAAAAAATAGTACCCACTTTGCCAGTATCATGGTAAAGACTAAACTTCTTCCAGAAGTAGCCCAACGAAGCTTACAAACTATGATCAGATGGCCACCAAATTCAGGAACATCAAGTTGCTCCTTGCAGGTGAAACCACATAATGCTGATGCACTGATGAGAAGTACTTTCTTCTGCAAAAACGGAGCAACAAAAAGCCCCATTTCCTGCTCAATAATTAAGCTTGCAAGCACTGAACTAGTACACAGTTAAAGGGAACACAATGCCTCGTTGTTAGCTCCTCAGTGCATGAACCTGAATCAGTAGTTTTCTTTAGAAATAGGAAGACTGGTCATGAAGAACATTCAAATGCGCCAATATTCTGGCGGATAGAGATCTCAGATTACCATTACCCCGCTGCGTTAAGTCAACCAAAGGCATCTGAGCTGAGGCTCCATACATCTGTTTGTACTCCATGAGCCGAAAAATCCTTTCCAAAGCATGTAGAGATTTCTCCTGCAATCCAGGAGAAGAGGAACCAAGAAATTTAATTATCAATGGTATGGCATTTGCTTCTGCAAGCACTTTACTACCACTCTGTAGCCTTTCACCTTCAATTAGAGTCAGTAGGGCATCTAAAGAAGCCTCACATGCTCCAGGATCAGATTCCCCGAGAGTTCTTGTTAGTGGGCCCACTGCATCAGCCTCCAAAAGGCAAAATGATGATTTGATGGTACAGATTCCTCCATGAACTGGACAGCCAATTTCTGCAGGTGGTGAGAAGCACAAAAATCCCTTGCGCTTGGGTATTGACTGGCTCAACCCAAGAGAACTTTTTGAAAATTGAGTAAGAGATAATGCCGCGCGTTGTTTTGTCAAGGTAGTTCCACATTCAAGCAACTGTACTAAGACCGGTATAATCCCAGTCTCAGCTGCACTCTTCTGCCATTCCAAGTTTGTTGGAACTGTGAAACGACATAAGGCACCAACAGCATTCTCTACTAGCTTATTGTTTTGGACATCTTTATCCTTTCCATCTCTGATATATTGATAAATGACTCGCAATGCACCAGCATCCAGAAGCCATTGAGTGATCTGGTGATTTTCTGGAAGATCCGATATTATGCCCATAGCAGAAGCAATCTCCTCTTCATCAGTAGAAGACTTCAGAATCTGCAGTAAAGTCTCAATGTATTTCTGGTTTACACTCTCCAAAATGCTGGCTTCATCATGACTTTCTACCAAGCAAGAAAACAGCTTTACAGCACTTGCTCGTAGATTTAGGTTTTCGTGCTCAGACAACTTGACCAAGACTGGAACAGCTGAAAACTGTATGCATACAAAACTAAACTAAGTTAACCATGATATATTGCAATGTGGCAAAATCTGATCAGTTAGAAAAAGTAATATTATTAATTAGGTTATATCATGGGCTTCAGTTATATTATGAGCTTGCTTGTAGTGCACCCAAAGTTAAGTTTTATAATCTTTATGTTTCTTAGGAACTCTATATAAATAGAGTATTAGGATTATGTCTAATGTATCAATTCAGTCTTATTTCATTTTATTATAACATATCAGAGTTCTCTCCCTAATTCTCTTCAGCATCTCCCTACTTTTTCCCCTCTAAACCCTAATTATTTTCTCAACATGATCAAAACATTTTCAACATTTGGGGTAAATTGGGACAAGTGATGGGTTGAAGAACAGTAGAACTGAAAATTTTCCTAAAACCGACATGGCAAATTTTGGTCTCCTGTACACATCTTCCTTCTTTACAATATGTTGGAATAGGGTAATAATATGCAACCTTTGTGCTGAATAAGTAAATAATATGTTTGTGCTGAATAAGTAAATAATATGTTCAAGTTCACCAAATGATACAGTGGTAGAAAGCTAAGATCACTGGCACTGGCGACCAAGCAAATGGGAAAAGTGAAATTTTCACGGTTCTTAACCATTTATCCATCCAGAGAGGTGCATCCATAATATATATTGTAAATCCCACTCCTCAGTAAATCAAAATCCTCAGTTAAAGTACTGGAAAGTTTCTGGCAATAACTCAAGACACCTGTGGATCAAAACTATACCGCCAGGGGTGACAATAAGTAACTTCACTTGAGTCTATGTGTGCGGAAGTGAGTGTATTTTGCGGAAAACTTGGCCTTTTTCCAAGCATGGAGTTACACTCAGAAGATGTGCAAAACAATTTTGGTGGTGACATGAATAATATTGTCAAGGGACGGACAAAATTTCAGAAAACATTTCTAGCTGCAGTAAGTAAAGTTAGCTTCAGTAAGATGCATACCTCTTTTAGCTTGGTCCTGATATACAAAGATGAGGGGGATTGACACAAGGCATAAAATGTCTGAATGATGTTTTGCTGCACCTCAGGTCCCTTTAAGTTACAGAAAGTGAAGAGATGAAAAACATCAGCATCAGATTCTAATAATAAAGTTGTTGTCTGGTCATCTTGAGAGATGGTTGATACTGCAAGTTGCATTATTATGGCCGCTACATGTTCCTGCAAACTTGAGAATGGTATGCTTGGCCCATGATGCAAAAGAAGGTCAAGCAATGGCCGCACTGCACCTTGTCGAATCATCTCGAGTCCATTTTTCTTTAAACTGGATAAGTTCCGAAGAGCTTTAACAGCCACTGTTTTCACTTGTATATCAACATGTGAAACCAAGTGAAGAAGAGGACTCAAAACACCACCTTCAAACAAGGACTCTTTTTTGTGGTCAGTTAATTCCATCTCTGCTAGAGTTGTTGCCATAATCTTTTTCACATTATCTGGTCCTGCATAATGAAAGAAACAGGTTATGATCAAGGCTTGCTACTCCTGCTTCCTCCCCTTCCCACACATTGTTTTAGCCTGTTTGATAAGATTATAATCTTTAATCCAAGTGTCTGTTAGAAGGCATTTCAGATTATAAAAACAAGATGATTACAGCAAGAATTACATCCTAGAATTACATCCTTGTAAGTATGAATCACTCAGTTTGTCAAATACATTATCCATAAAGATTAAAATAAAAGTTGATGGTTTTAGAAGGCTTCAAACATTAGGTTTCCCGATACAGATATCGAACTTTGCAATATGTGCTTTTTAAACCATTAAGCCCCCTAAATGTATTTCAAAATACTTCACTTCAAAATCTTATCACTGAAAACTTGATGTCACTATATCATATCAGTGCTGAAACACTCCAAACCTTTCAGATAGCAGCAGTGTCATTCGTCACTAGAATAATACAAGCCTTTCAGATCCATCTGTTCAGGCTAAAGTTATGAAGTGCAGATATCAATGACAGCCAAAAAAAAATTTTAAAACATAGGGCATGACAATAGTTTCACACAAATAAATATAAAACTATGAAAATATCAAGTAGTGTGAAGTACATCAAAATTTTTGTAAGATATGTTTTACATGTGTTTGTACACATTAAAAAGTATCTAGAAGCTTTAAATATCAAAATTTTATTATTTTTATCCTTAACAGTTCAGATTAAGGTCTCTGGCAGTCTGAGCGTTGTCACAGTCAGTTTAAGGGAACTTCATTATATATTAGTTGTTTTGTTTTGAAGTATTTTATTTTATTTTGTTTTGCAAGGACAAGAAAAAACCTGTCGATAGACGCTGCAACAAATGTTTGAAATAATTTGCTTTTGCCATCTGTAAAACATTCTCATCAGAATATGCAAGATTCTCGAGTAGCTCTGTCGCATCTCTTGAAGCTTGACTGTCATCACTGCTAGACATAGTCACCAATAGTAGTATGCAACCTTGAGCTTTTCCAATGTATTCTAGTAGCAAATCATGTTTGGACAATTCCAGTAATAAAGCAACTGCCAACTTCCTTTCCCCTACACGTCTACCAAGAGAACGTACAATAGCTTCAATTGCATTATCAACATTTGCAATTCTTTCCTGCAAAATCATCAGGATTAGGAAAAAAGGATCTATGATATCATCCGCAGTTCTACATGGAATCAAGCAACATTTATGCAGATTTTTGAAGGTGTCAATACTCATTAATCATTATGTGGTAAAGAATAAGTGTCTTAGGAAGTCCAAATATGTGAAACAAATGAGAGTGATCTAGGTACAAAAGGATGCATTCAGGGCACGTTCTCAAGTGTGCAATCTGTGTTACATAGTAAAATTCTGTATTAGCATTGTCCCTGAATGTAAGAAAGGCTTGTCATGTAAAGTTTGGATCTCTTTTCTGCATTTGGGGCTCATTCTTGGAAGAACAATCTCTAATTTTAACATTAAGTTTCTCAATCAGGCCTGTCCATAAATGTAAATTAAGACTGGATTTCATCAACTTTTAATCACTTTCCAAGATTCTTCCTTACAAGTTTAGTTTCTAGCCTAAATGGAAACTAGTTCAAGGTACACTTTATGAAAGCTTTTAAGTTTCAGTAAAATGTCCAGAATACATTCACTTTATCTGATCTGAACAGATTTAAACTAAAGCTGCTGTATGCCTTATTAAGATAGAGAAAAGGGATCAACAGACTAAAGGGATGAGAAAAAGATTTATTTTCTAGAGTACCTTGGCATCTTCACTATCCTTTGCCAACATGCAAAGGATGACAAGAGCATGATTCCTTACATCACGGTTTTTGGCACCAAGAATTTGGATAAGAACCTTTACATAATCCTCCAGTATCACCCATTCCTTATGCTGGTCTTTTTGTTTACACAGCCCCTCTAGATTGCCCAGACATTGAAGTACTTCATCATCATCTCCGGACTCAAGTTTTTCTTTCATTGAAGCAATTGTAATCATGGTATTTCTGTCCTTCCATTCTTCTATTGATTGTTTTAATGTTTTGTTTGGTCTTAAAACTGATGTATCTAATGGGGTCATGGTGAGAGGACACATTTTGTTTCCTTCTGCGAACCACTTTTGAATGGCACTTCTCTCAAATGTCTGCCCTGATGAAGTTTCTACAGGGTCCACCATAACATCACGGGTAATGGGGCAGTAAAATGACTGAAGTGGCTCCAAGGGTTGACTGCCCAAAGATTTACGTTTAGCAAAGTACTTTAGTTCCTTTTCCCTAGGTGACGAGGCTGCATCAGCCATTTCTAACAAATGAATGATTTGATCCATTTGTATAGCTTCAGCTAGGTCCTTCCTAATGCGCGCATTTTCGATTTCATTCTTGAATTCTTCAAGTTCCTTCTTCATTGTTGACCTCTCATTTGTAATGCCAACAGCCTCCGCAATGAGAATCAGCAAATTATTGGCATAGGAGCGATCAACATTCTTTTCCTGTATCCCAGTCTCAATTTTCTCCAAAATCTCTTCTTCTGCTATGGCTGCCTTAAACTCGGCTTTCTGCATATTGTCACATAGCCTTTCAATCTCCTCAACTATTCCAGAAGAAAGACCTGATGTGGACAAAGGAAGAAGACCAAGTGCCCGGCTGATCTCACTTGTGGTGTTTCTTAAACGCTTCACGATTGTCCTGCAATTCATTAAGAGGTATACCTTGTTCTTCTTACAGCATTCTTGAACCAGTTGGTTTGCACCTCTAATTTCACGACTCATAATCTCAATAGCATGGTCAAAGGTCTCAGAGTTGCTGATATTTTTCTTCTTCAATTCTTTTAAGATGGGTACAATCCTCTCCAAGTAAGCTGCAAGTTCATTAAAACTATCCTTCTTCACAAACACATCACTAGCAGCATACACAAATTCAAGAGCGACATCTATGACTTGAGAAATGGCTTCTGCAGTAGGTCCTGAAGAGGCACTGGTGAATGCATCTACAACCATCATCTTGTGACACAATCAGGCTAGGAAGTGAAATCCCTTTTTTCCCATGAAACACTGATGCAAACTAATTCTGGTAGAACAGTTCCAGAGATTTGCCACCATGATTTCTGATTGAGGAATGGTTTGGAACCCATTTCAATTAAACCTCAACTTATATCTGATGTCAATCAAAATGAAATTATCAGAGGCTCAGATCACTCACTTATAGTATCTCTACATGTCACAAATGATAAATTCATAATTGTAAAAAATGGACTTTTTTGAGTCCCCATTTGTTGCTGATGATAGTGTGGATGAAAATCCCACAAGATTTTAAAGAAAACGTAGACAAATTTGAGCTGCAGAAGAGAAAAAAAAAGAAAAATCAAAGTTCTAATCTTGAGTGGTAAACTACATACAAGCAATGAGTTTTAAACGTGCCATCTTGCTCGGATGGTTGTCAATAGATAGCAAGTATATTGAATTGACAATCGTTTGCGAAAATGAACCCAGAACCAAAATTTGGGATTCCACCTGAAGAAATTTCCAAGTTCTTTCTAAATTGCCAAGGAGGACTACTTCCAAAGGTTAAAACAAGGTTTTTCCCCTCTATCCTGCCATATTCTCCAGTACCTAAAAAATCCATTTGGTATGGATAAAGATGAACATGAAGAACTTGATCCAACTATGGCAAAGTTGTAGGTTGACTTGACTAGTTGACTCCTTTTTTTCTGTGGAATTCTCAATGCTAAATGTTAATCAGTTATCTTTGTGCACCATTAATATTTTCCCAGCTCCCAAGCAAAGGCAATAAAGTGATCATTCTAGAAAAAGCTAGCACCCCCATCTCTTTAACTGCATCCCCATACTCCCTCTTTGTAAAGCAACATAATTATTAAAAAAAAAAAAAAAAGAGTATGGAGGTGCTATCTGCAGAAAAACTATAATAAAATCAAAATTCAAAATAATCAAGCTTAATGATATCAATAAAGCTCCTTTCAAGTTTAAAAGGGTCATATCTGCAATTTGGGTGACCCCCATTTTGATATTTTGAGCAACCAACAAAAAGAAAACCAAAAGTCAACAAATTTTTCAGAGAGAGAGAGAGAGAGAGAGA
>JANHAO010006916.1:0-20767 GCA_026873985.1 Saraca asoca
AGATTTTGTTTTTCAACATCAAATTTGTTTTTCAACATCAAAATAAACATATAGCTTAGAGTGATTTGATAAATGATTACTTTGAAGTTAGCAATATCCATTCTAAGGCTAACACAAAGTTTTTCACGTAAAATTTTAAGGCTTGGCCATCAAATAATCAAACTTTTACCAATTTTTCTCTAGGGATAGCCAAACCTTTTTTGAGAATGATAGAACTTCAAATTTTTTTCCTTTCTCATCCAAGCACACACATCCTACATATTAGTGACACAAATATTCTCTAATAACCATAAAATACTTAAACTATCATGATTTGCCTCTCAAGATCTATGCCAAAGATTTAAGAGATCATAGATAAATAAAATATACTCAAAATAGAAACAAAAGTCCTTTTAAGCCATATTTGTCCACAAGGTCAAATCCATCATAGTTCCAAATCAAGCCATTCCTTTTCTTTTCACAACAAACAATATTAGTATGATTTAAGCAATATTTAGTAATGAGAGAGCCATAAACAAGCAAATATACAAGTCTAAGCAAATAGTTTCAAAGAAAACTTATCAAAGAAAGGTTAGAGAGTCACTCACAACTAAAGTTTTTCTTAAGTTTTCATGTCCACTTTTCTTTTTTGGTTTGATAATTTGGTTTTTAAACATTTTCTAACCCAATCTCCTAATGGGGCTCACTTTATTTTATCAAATATGTTTATGGCTCATATCCTAATCTTTCATGGATTTTATTTCTTTGATCTCCTAAGTCCATTTCCTCTGTGGACTAAGTTCCTTATTTGATAGTATTTGTTTTCTTAAAAATTTCTAAGTCCCCAATTCCCTTTAGATTCCTAAATGATATCATTAATTTATTTGTGTACCAATGGATGTCACAAATATGGGAAAATATTGCATTTGCTCACTTATTGACTAAGAGACATCTTAGTCTTCCTCTTTTGCTAACTTCTACTTGTAATCTATTAGGGAAATTTGGTGTATCTCATAGGATACATGACATTTCTCTATGAAATTTATAATTTTTAAAGCCCTAGATGTCTATTTGTTTTTATCAATTTTGATCATTTACAATTTGACTTTTCTAGGCAAAGTTATATCCAATTACTACATAATGCTCAAAATTAATCAAACCAAATTTGGCTCTATTTAAATGACATCAAGTATTAAATGGGTAGGATTTAAATTATGAAATTTATATGGGTTAAAACCTCAGATGTCTAGATTTCAAATGCTTTGACAGATCATTAATTAAGCATTTCTTGCTCAAGTTATAACAAAAAAAACCTATCAATTGTTTAGAAAATCTACTAATATGGGTATATTATTAATCCCTTTCTAGTGGGCCATTTAGCCTGTTTCTTACTGATGGGATCATGGTTTGGACTTTTTTCCAAGGCTCAACCAAGCCCTTCACCTTCTTAAATACAAAAGATTTTATTTTGAACCTTTTTTAAAGGATCTAATTCATACCTCTTTCTTAATTCTCATATATTGGCTACTTTCTAGCTTTGAGCCCAATTCTTGTTAGACTTAATCTTATTTTTCCCTAAATCCTAATAACCTAATCTTTAAAGGGGCTTGTTCTTATATGACTCTATCCCATGGCTTAAGTCTTAGGCTTTATCTCACACAAACTATTATTTGTTTTTAGTCATGACCAAAATCCTAATGGGCCCATTTTCTTGTTACCAAGATTCTGATGGTCTTAATTTCCATCAAGTCATCTTTAATTCTCCAATAATCCAATGGTCTTATTACTTGGGTTTAGTTTTCCAATTTTAAGTCCAAATTCTAATGCGCTTTCCCTAATGTTTTTAGAATTCCAATGGCCCTAAGTCATTGGATTTTGTTTTCTATGTTCCATTATCTAATCTAAGCATAATGTGACAAGGATTATTGTATGAATTTCTTGTATTAGTCAATGGATGTTAAACATTCTCAACCTAAAAAAATTTGTTCTTGAATTTTAAGAAAGTGTTGATTTTATGCTAAAGGTTGTAATAAAACTCTCATAAAATAATTGCAAATATTTTTCTAACATGGTCTTCTCTAATTCCCATTAAACTTCTTGTTCTCCATGTCCCTCCAAATTACTTTTATCAAAGGTACTTCTTTGGAATCGAGTTTTTGAACTTGTTAGTTCATATCATCCATTGGTTGTTCCTTATAGATCAGCTTCTAATCAAGTTGCACTATCTTATCTTTTAGTATGTAGGTTTTGTCTAAAATGTATATCCTTAATATGGAAATATAGGAGACCAGACTTTAGATTACTTTCAAAGTTAACAAAATTGGCAACAGCTTATGTAATGACCATGTAATCATCAAACACCTATTTTTGGTTAGTTCACTCTTATTTTTGTTAACCTTTTGTATAACTCTCATAACTTAAAATTTCCTTTATGTCTCTAAAATTTATCTTTATTCCACATAGAAATATTTCCTGACAATGCCAATTAGTAAATTATCACTCTTTTGATGGTCCTTTGTAATGCATAGCCAATTTGCTTCTTTATGGTCAAGTCCTTTCAGAACATGTGATCACCAACTTAGTTTTTGCTACCCTCACTTTTACTTATAAGTTTTGATGATCCTAGACCACTGTAAGCTATTCCTTGATAATTTGAATTTCCTTTAAGGGTGTTTCCAACTAAATTAAGTTCTATTAGTTTATTTTTATCTCAAGTTTGTACTAGCCTACAACGGGTTTACATCTGCTATCCTATAAGGCTTCAAAAGGTAACCTCTTAATAGCAACTATTATACACTAACTCAATTAAAGATAATTGCTTGTTCTTACTTCCTTCAAAGTCTTGTGGCAAACACCTTCCAATATTTGGTTTATTCTTATAGGTTCCTAAATAGGGTTTTATATTTTTGTTGTTTCATAGTAATTCTATCTTAAAACTCATGTACTACTTTTGTGCTACCATTCTAGTATTTTTATATTTTGATGTCAATTTGCTAGTCACTATTTCTCTATCTATCTTAATGATATGTTAACATTTTGTTATTAGTCTGCTATGTTCACCTTCATTCCTTTCCCCAAATAAATGTCCTTAAGATCCTGATAAATCTCTATGGCTCTTGTGTATGTCATATGTGATAATTCATGTCATAGCCTACTTATGATGCTCTTCCAGTGCTCACAATTGCCTTTTATGGTTTACTACTCCTCTTTTATTAAGACTTAAACATGTTTCTTCATCTTTGGTTATCTTTGCTCTAGTTGCAAATACTTAGGGTCTTTCTGTTGATCTTAATTGATTTTACTCTTCTATGATTCAATGAATCTAGACATGTGCAGTTTGGACAGTCTATTCTTGTTTCCCCTAGTTCTATTAAGGGTTATTGAGTCCATTTTTGGGTTTTAGATACCTTTTTACTCAGGGTGTTTGTTATAATGTCTTCCTTCCAAGCAGAGCAATCATAATCTTTAACTAACTCCTTTCATCAATGTTGTTTGGGGTTAAGGTCCTTTTAATTGAACTTATGCAAACAATTTAGTTTTATGCATGTTTCATCATACAATCACCATCTCCTAATTTTTTTTGACACTAATACCAATGCTATCATTTTTGAATCATGTATTGGGTAATTTTCATTTGCTTTTCCACATTGGTCACCATATCCATCCAATGGCACCACATTCTCGTATCATCCTTTGGGTGCAAGAAATAGATTTAATACTATCACTAGGCTTTCCTCTTGGAAGGTCTATATGAATTAATAAATCACTATTTCTTTTAATCTATTTTGGTCAATTTCTCAAAAAGCAAGTTCATTCCTAATATTGTGTCATGATCTATCATATCTAATAACACTAGGTCTGCTATTGTGGATGGTTATCCAAATCAATTGTACACTTACTAATTCTTAATTATGTTTCCCATCAAGGTGATGATGGTCATTACCTATCTCAAATTTACTTTGGTTTTGGGTCATTCTAAATAGAATATGTGGCATTAGGGTTAAATAAAATTTCATAATGTTTAAGCAGTAAGGTACTTGTCACCACAACATTCGATGCTCGGAGTTCTTAACATGTCAAAGCAAAGCTTTAGCTTGTGATCCAATTGTTTCTCATCCTTTATTTTCCATTAGTTGAAGTTATATGTAAAGAATTGGTTTAAAATTTGCCAATAGGTGGAGGTTTCTATGACGATATTGCTATATACATATTTCTTAACCTTAACTTTTTTTTTTTGTAATATTCAGAAATCTAAAATATGGGGAAGGTTAGGTGAATTAGGCATTATGTTGAGAAGTTGTCATCGTACTTTATGTCAAGCACTTGAATTCTCTAACTTCAACTTCCCTAACACTAGGTGGTGGAAAAGAATTCATTAAAGTCCTACTGAGATTGTTCCTTATGTTAAAAGCATTGTTATTGCATGTCATTCTTACATTCTTTTCACTTTCTTAATCTGATCTAAAACTGATTAAGGTCTATTGTTGAATTTGTACTATCGTTCTTGGGGTTTTAAATTTCAGGAATTCATATACCACCTGTAACCTATCTTTTGACATATTAGGGGAGGAGACTATTGCCCGACTCGTTCCTTATTCTAGCTCTTATTTTAATTTTAAATTTAGGTTTTATTTTAGATCCTATACTATTATTTTTGCAAGTCTTTTTGCAACTTGCTAAAGGTTGGCAAAATAAGGGGAAATTTTATATTATCTTATTTTGGTTTCCTATCTTCCTGAGAATCTACATGAACAGACTCTTGTGCTTCTAGTCCAATTGGTTTTACTCTAGCATTCTTCACTCTATTTTCTTGTGATGCTAAATTTATAAGAATTTTATTAATCAATGATTTTAATTTTCTTGAAATTTCCATGTTTTATGGCTTATTCCCTTTTCCTATTACCTCGTGAAAATTCTTTTACTTTATAAAGAATTACTATCAAGTTTCATCTAAAGCTCTTTTCTTAAGACATTTGAAATTAGTTTAGCATTCTTGCTAACATGTGCAACATTTTTTCTTATACAACATCGAGTGGCCAAGCCTCCAAATCACACATAGAATCATAATCCAGCAAGATCAACAAAGGATTTTCAATTCTAGGCTAGCTAAAAATGTTCATATACCTACACAAAAGATTTTCTTTCCTATAAATGTAGCATACATCAAATACTATAATTCTTTTTCAGATAACATACTAGACCTTCTCCTCTCTAAATCATTTAGGAGGAATATCATATGCAATAAGTGCTTTAGGATGCAGACAAAGTATTTTTGTTATTCTTTCTTCATATCTATCTTAGCAGAACTCTGGGTTTCCACATTGGCTACATTAGGATTCAGTTTTGTTTTGCCCTGAACCATGCTCTAACACCAAGGGGGAAGCTTTGTACATGGGTGCAGTGGCTATAGGCCCCTGTTGGTAGTTTATAAATATTAGTGACTTTTCAAGTCCCACAATGCTTAGAAAAGTCCGTTTTAAAGGGTATATAAATGCAAACCCTAAGTGGGTTTGCTTGTGGACTTTTCCTAATAATTTTATATACTTTAAGAGTCAAAGAAGAGTTCTTGAATTTAAATTGGTGAACAAGTAATTTTTTTATTATTGTTTGAAAATTTAAATTCTAAAAAAAAATTATGACTATTTTTAACACTTATCTAATTAGGTTTCTAAGTTTCTTCTTTTTTTTCTTCTTACTAATAGTACCTATGATCTTTTTAAGTTTCTAGTTGGGCTTTAAAAAAAATCCTACTATTAAACCTAATTTACAAATTAGTACCTAAGGCCAATTCTTACATTTAACTACTTATAAACATAAGACTACCACCTAAGGCTCAAGTTATAAAATAGTTATTTAAGCACAAACCACATATATTTATTTAATATAAGGTTTTCTTTTATGTTTATCAGCCTTACAAGTAAATACTATCACTAGCACATTTTTCTTGTCTCTTTTTAAGGCCTTCTATTTTATAATAAAGCCCTAATCCCATTTAACTATATTAGGTGACATACATTAATATGTACATATATATACATATATATGCAAGCCTATCTTATGACAACTTCCACATATCATATATTAATTCCCTTTGTTATCTACTTGTTATTTGTTAACACAAGTATGTTTTAATTCTATAGTTAGTAAAATTATCATTTACACCATTTTATTTATTTTAGAAATGATTAAAATATGACTACCTTCTTATATTATATTTACAAATTAATGCAACCCTTTGTATCTACTTCTAGCTTATTTAGGCCTTATAAAACCTTATTGTAACTGAGTGCAAACCTAGTTCTTTGTAAGGTTATAAGTCTCTTATAGTTTTCAATAAGAACAATAAAAACAATAGCTAGCACATCCTAAATATAGTGTGAAAATCTATAATCAAGTATGACAATGAGAGTCAATGGGGTCCATGATTAGTATGAGCAAATAATTTTACAGTATCTAAAAAATAATTAAACAATTAAGAGTGAGTATAAAAATACATCGTGAGAGACTGCCAAACCCTACTTTGATAAGTTTGTAGTTAGAAATAAATAACTTAAAGTTAATATATATTTACACGTTCATAACTAATTATTTAACCATTTTATTTCCAAAATAGTGCTAATTTTATATTCTCAAGTAATTCCAAATATTCCTAAATAATTCCAAGTGTTTCTGAATAATTCCACATATTTCCATTTTTCAAAAGCCTATCAAAGTTCTTATGCCAAACAACATTTTTTGTAAAAATCAATTATTGTAACTATCATAAGTCAAGTAAAAAAATTTTTCTAAATTTCTTAAAAATTGGCAAAATGGTATGAAAATTCCTCCTTTTGACATACTATATCCTTATCTCTCTCTCCTCCAACATTTTTCTCCATTCACCTTTGTCAACATTTTCCTCCATTCACCCTTGTCCCTTTCTTCTAAAATGGTGTTGAGCCTTTTTCTCCCCCATTGCATTTCACCTTGCCCATTTTGGGTTCATTAGCCATCTTGGCTCATTTTCTTAGATGGATCATTTTTCCCTTCTTGGACACATATTCATATAACATAGATTTTTGAGACCCTTGAACCTAAGATCTCTTAGTCTAAGTCAAGTTTCAAATGTCATCTATACCAAGTCCATTCTAATTAGTTTCTTATCCAAAACACATTTTCAGCCTAACTTTTTAGTTAATTTAAACACCTTTTTAATTTCAAATTGACATAAAATTTTCAAGAATATTTTCACCCCTTTGGAAAGCAAATCGTGAGCATCAAAAGTCCTCGTAAAATTTACACACAATTTTTAAGGCTTGGTCATCAAATGATTAAAATACCCTTGAATGACTTATTCAAGGCATTTTTGCACAAAATAAATTTTCGCCCATTTTTCTCTAAGGATGATTGAACCTCCCTTGAGAAAGATAAGACCTTTAAAAATTTTCCTTTCTCATCCAAGCACACACATCATACATATTAGTGAGACAAATATTCTCTACTAACTGTAAAACACTTAAACTATCAACTACACACCTTAAATCCTGATTTATCTTTCAAGATCTATGCCAAAGATTTAAAAAATCATTGATAAATAAAATATATTTAAAACTCAAACAAAACTTCTTTGAAGACATATTTGTCCATAAGGCCGAATCCATCATGGTTTCAAATCAAGCCATTCCTTTCTTTTTACCCAAAGTAATATTAGTATTATTTAAGTAATATTTAGTTATGAAGGAGCCATAAATAAGCAAATATTTAAGTTTAAGCAAACATTTCCATAGGAAACTTATCAAAGAAAGGTTAGAGTCACAACCAATGTTTTTCCCTTGAAAAGAGTGAGCCTAGATCAAAGCAAAAGGAGTTATTTGCAGGCAAGACAATATATGAGCTCGGGAAGAGTTTGAAAGAAACTCCTCTCATCTTTCTGTTCCTTATGATTGAAACTCATGAGCCTTGCAAGTTCAAGGTTTCATCTTGAGCTTGTAAGATTCACTCTTTAAGCAAATAGATGAGCTTGATTTTTATTTGTTTTTCAAAAAAAAATTATTTTCTCAATAATATTTGAAATACTAGAACCATAACATCTTCTTCTTTTTTTTGACAAATGTTTCTCTCCAACTCATGCAAAAAGAATGATGAGGGAGTGAAGATGAGAAGAAGAAGATAAAATTACCTTAACAACTTAGAGTAGCTGAATATGAGAGCTTGAAGAGCTAAGGTGTGACATCACTAAAATCTAAATAAAAATAATAGACATGATAGATACTTATGAATATTTCGAGCTATCTTGTCCCTTGTAGCATCCCATGATTTTCAATTTTCATACTGAAATTTAAATTGCTAGTATTAAAATGAAAATAATTTAGCATGATATGGTTTGTGTTGAGCCTAAATATGTAGCTTTGAATGTTGAATTATTTTTAATGTTAAAAGTGATTTTTAATGTTGAATTATTTCTCTTTGTTCAAGAGCTTGGTTCTTCTCTTCAACCTCTCAACTCAACCATATCAAGGTTTATACTCTTTCTACACTCTCACTTTGGTGCCTTCCTAATCACCACTAAGTCTCGCATTATGCTTAGTTGATTGGTTTAGGTTCTATAGAGAAAGATTGATAGCTATCAAGACTAGCAAAGGTAATACTAAACTACCTAAGCTTATAGCACTGGTGAGTCCAGGTCAAACCATAGAGACTAGCGATTAATTTCAATGAAATGATAGTAGAAACTAGGGTGATTTGTGATTATCTCAAGAACTAAAATTAAACAAACTTTATTAACATAAGCAAATAAAACCAAGCAAAAAATGGAAAATCTAAGGAGAAAAGCTTTAATCTAATAGTCTCTTGCAATCAATTCTGTGATTGATAATTGACACAAATATTTCATCCCTCTTTGAGTGCTTAGTAAAGAATCTAGTTAACCTAATACCTAATCAATTCTTGTTAATTTCTCTCTAAATTAGCTAACTAAGCTCAACACTTGGTTAACTCTTATTACTAAATTGATTGAAGTCAAGTACCTCAACAATTCACCAATAGCATTAAGACCCAAAAATACTACATTAATTATCAATTTACCTCAACAAAAAATCCATTAATTACACCCAATTCTTTAGGATAATTAACTCACACCAGTGCATAATTAAAACCCTATTACTACTCAAGCCAAACAACCATAATCAACATTGATTATGAAAATTTAGCTAGCAGTTAATTATAATGAACAAGCAATCAAGGAGCCTTAATTAATAAATCATCCAAGGCAATTATTAGCATTAAATAGAGAATCAAATTAGGAACAAATTAAAAATAGAAGCAAGTCTCACAATTAACAAAAGAATTGATGTAGAATTTCGTTTAAATTGAATAAAAAGTTTAGCTACACATTAAAATAAAAATAAAAGCAAAAATAAAAAAGAAGAAATAACCTAAAAGGAGTTAGTATTCTTGCCCGAATAGAGCTCTTCCTCTTTACAAAAGTAGAGAATTATAAAAGAATGAAAAGAATAATTAAAATTAGGTCTCAGTTGAGCTTTTACTCTGCATAACCTCTACTTAGGTTGCTGATTAGGGCTAGAATGAGGCACAATTGGATATGGGTCCCCTCATAGGAATTGTAGCTTCATCTCTCAGCAATCTAATGGCCTTAACCTTGCTCAAAAATTGGATTTTTAACTCAACTTATAGGCTAAAAACTGAAACAATCTTGTAGAGTAGTTCAACCCATAATAGAATTTGTCACTTAAACCCACAGCCTTGAAACTTAATGAAAATGGTAGTTTCAAATCAAGCCCTTCATGAAAGTTGTGAGGATCATCTTGACTATCTTATAAGTTTGGATTTGCACCGAAATGAGGGTTAATGCTCTAATAATGATCAAAATACTAAAACTAGTTCTAGGTCAGCAAGTCAGCACTCTGTTTCTGCTTTTAGGCTTATTTGACCTTCAAAATGGCTAAACTGGGCTTTAAACTCTGCATAATAATTGTAAAGTTTCCTTTTAACTTTTCAAATATATAAAAATCACCTAAAACTAAAGCTCAAAACTCAAGATGCACCTAAAAACTTAAAACATTACCAAATTAGAGAATTAATCTAATTAAGCACAAAAAATGGCCAATCCCAAAACCAATCATTAGCATCCAATTAAGCACATAAATATGAAAAAAATACTAAGCATAGAAGGAATATAAAATGTGTATAAATTTTCTTCATCAAATTCCCCTACACTTAGCTCTTGCACGTCTTTAGGCAAGACACTAAAACTAAACAAAACTAGACTCAAAACAAAGACTCTAACTTTACAATTTCAACAATGATGAGAATATAAAATTAAAAACAAGGAAACAATCAAAATTTGAGGGGACATAGCATATCATAAGGCACATTCTTGATAATTAAACTCAACTAATTAGCAAAGCAATTTTTGTTCAAAAGGAAAGTAGGACAAATTGGTAAACCTTCACAAGTTAAGCACTCAAATTCTCTTAGTGTTTACCATAGGCAAGTGCTTCACTCAATTTCATTCCATGAAAATATACTACCATAAGTTTGCTTATTATCTAATCTTGACTACTCAAATTAAATGTATAGCAGAAATTAAAAGGACTTCATAAAGGTTGTAATGTGGCTAAGGGAAAAAGGGAGGAAAAAATGACAAGGATATGAAAGTGCAAAATCAAAGAGACTAATAAAGCATTGTGGAATAAATTCAAACAAGTAAAGGAGTAGTTAAAACTAGAATCTACATCACAAATTTTCACATTTAATACTTCTGTTTTTCTCTTTCCTATTCTTCACTTTTTCACTTTCTTTTATTAATATAGGCAAACAAAATCAAAGAAAAAAAGGGAAATCTATGGAGAAAAGCTTTAATCCAATAGACTATTGCAATCAATTTTATGATTAATTATTGACACAAGTATTTTATTCCCTCTTTAATTGCTTAGACAAGAATCTAATTAAACTTAATACCCAATCAATTCTTGTTAATTTCCTTCTAATTTGGCCAACCAAGCCCAACACCTAATTAACTCTTATTGCTTAATGGATTAAAGATCATTACCTCAACCAATTCACCAATACCATTAAAGCCTGAAAATACCAAGACTAATTAATCAATTTATCCCTGTAGTAAATCCATTAATTACCCTCAATTTTCTAAGATAATTGACTAGGAACAACACACATTCAAAAACTCTATTACTACTCAAACCAAACAGTGATAAACAATATTGATTATAGAAATTTAGCTAGTAATTAATTACAATGAACAATCAATTAAGGAGCCTCAATTAATTATTCATCCAAGGTAATTATTAGAATTAAAATAGAGAATCAAATTGGGAAGAAATTAATTATAGAAGAAAGTCTCACAATCAATAAGAAAATTGATGTAGAATTTTCTTTAGATTGAATAAGAAGTTTAGCTACACATTAAATAAAAATAAAAGTAAAAATAAAATAGAAAAAAAGACCTAAAAGAGTCTAGTGTTCTTAACCTAATAGAGCTCCTCCTCTTTATAAAATTAGATAATTATAAAAAAAATAAAAAGAATAATTATAATTAGGTCTTAGCTAAGTTTTTAAATGAGCTCTCTACACTGCCTCTACTTGGGCTACTGATTAGGGCTATAAGAAGGTATAATTGGATATGGGTCTCTTCATAGGAATTCTAGCTTCATTACTTAGTAGTCTAATGGCCTTGACCTTGCTTAAAAGATCAATTCCTAGCTTAACTTGTAGGTTATAAACCAAAATAGTCTTGCAAAATAGTCCAAGCCATAGCAAGATTTGCAACTTAGATCCACAACTTTGAAACTTAATAAAAATGTTGTAGTTTTCCCTTAAGCCCTTCATTAAAGTGGTGTAGAAATGAAGGTTGGAGCTCTAATAATGATCAAAATACCAAAACTGGTTTTTAGTCAGTAGGTCAATACTCTATTTCAAATTCTAGGCTTAATTTGACTTTTAAAATGGTTGAATTGGGCTTTAAACTCTTTATGACATTTGTATAGCATCCTCTTAGATTTTCAAAGACAAAATAATTACCCAAAACTGAAGTTAGAACCCAAGATAGACCCAAAAACTTGAAGTAGTGCCAAATTACTAAATTAATCTAATTAAGCACAAAAAAGTAACCAAACCACAAAACCAATCATCAATATCCAATTAAGCATATAAAATGACCAAAGTATAAGCATTTGAGAGATAGAAAATGTGAATAAATTATGTTCATCAAAGATTATGGCTTTTGATTCACCATCTTCATCTAGTGTGTTTTCTTGGCATGAATGTAAGGTTTCTTGAAGAAAATGTAAAATTTGTGAGCTTGGAATGCATGCATGTAGGTGTTGCAAGCGACAACTTGAATAAAATCAACCCAATGTAGAATGGAATGGCTTTGGCCACTTAGGGTTAAAATGAGATGAAACGTTTGTTTGCTCTAATCCCTTTTAGTTTGGGCCTTTAGGGGAAATATAGGAAGTGTAGCTCAAAAATTCAAGATAAATGCTTAGATAGGGTCCTATGGTAGAGCAGGACACGAAAATGTGTTTACATGCCGCTCTTGTGTTTCAAGATTTTTTTTTTTTAATGTTAATGTGAACAAAATCTATTGGGTAGCTAAAAATTCAATGAAAATGTTATGTATGTTTTAGCTACTCTAGGGTAAAATAAGAGGAAAAATTTGTTTACCATGCATGTTAGGAGTTTTAGCCTTTCTAGAAGAGTAGGGATAAACAATAACAAAAATTTAGATTAAAAACCTTAAATGGAAGTTGTAGTAGAATGATGTATAGAAATGATGTTATATGTCGGTTCATTGCTTGTTTGATGCTAGTATGATCACCATGTATTTCACTCGTGAGTTTGATCAGTGAAAATTTGTGGAATGGGCCTATGCATTTTCAACCACTTTAAGTAAGGTGATGTGTGAATACATGATTACATGTAGTTCTCTTGCTTGTTTGATGTTAATATGATTACCATACATCTTATTTGCATTTTTGAGCAATGAAAAGTTAGACAAAATATCCATGCATGTTTCAACAATAGGAGGTTTATATAGGACAACATTTTTTTTATTAAGTGCTATATGAAATTTTAAATTAATATTTGATAATAAAAATTACCAATTTGGTAGTTTGAAAAAATAAAATCTAGAAATGTTATATGGGCCTAGTGGTCAAACCTTACATGCCCAGAAAGGGTTAAGATCCTAGCATGGTAAAGTGTGTTTTGATCCTCTTGTACTTGTTGGGATTTATTTGAATGATATGAGCCAAATGGGCCTTGTATGGTTTATTTTGAATATACTTTCTTGGAATGTTACTAACCATGATTTCGTGTGTTTTGGCAAGCCTTATGTGTAGGGGTGATTGCCTATGAAATTTGGGCCCAATGAGGTATTATATTCCATAAGAAGCTTGTAAATTGATTAAAATTGTGATTCTATGAGAAATATGGCTCATAGCCAAGTGATTCCCAATGAGAATGCAAATTTGAATAACCATGAAAAAGTCATGTGATGTAAAATGTCCATGTGATATGGTGTGAGAAATTAGGGGAATTGAAACTACATGCAAGTGTAGATAGATAAGGCTGGAATGAAAGTAATAAGATGGAAATTTGTGTGATTATGAATGTTCTTGTGATTAAGATTACCTATCCCAAGGTTATTTATATTCCTATTCCTTTTATATATATTATTTACGCTTATTATTCATTGGTATCATGCTTGCAAGTATAATATTGAAATATTACCAATATATGTATGGCTGCAATTAAATAAGAAAGAAAGTGTAAAGTCATGTTGTATGTCTTGCAACTAAATTTTATGACAAATCCACATGCAAAATGGCATAAGTATAGTAACATGAGAAGAAATGCAAGGTATGGTTTAAGCATAAATCTATTGCATAAGATACTAATGAATTTATAAACCACTTATGTAAAAAGGGTAAAGTACCATGTAATACTCAAATCCTAGCAACAAAATTTACTAATATACTAAAAAAGCAACTCAAGTCCTTTCAAGGATGGAAATTAGGCAAAATAAATAAGATTACCAAGGTATTAAAGTAAATTGTATGAAGTGTTATCACTAAGTCTATATGACTTATCCCTTGTTGTTTGAATTTATTAGGTACCACACCTACACCATCCTAGTAAGATGCCATCATATGAAGACACCATAGTAAGCACTACCAGCCACTCGATAGGGATCATCCGCATCCACCTTCATTACATTTTGTTCATGGATTTGCGTTCAAGTCATTTAGTGATGATATGAAGTATGACTATGTGAGGGGACCAAACAACTTGACTCTCTTCGTAAGGGGACATTTTGATAACATATTTCAATAGTCCACTCACTATGTTTGTTTTTGTATAAAGCTGAGATATGCCTTTATGGTACATGTGGAGTAAATAGTTATAGGCTCTAGGTTGTCTTTCTTAGAGTTATTAGCCTAGGTTACCTTAACTATACATATTTCTTGGTTTTGATGTTGAAAAATAATTTTAATAAAATCATTTACTTTACAATTTGAAAGTATGTTTCATTGCTTATTTTAATTTGTTTTGTAGATTTCAAAGTATATATTTGTTAGTTAAGAATATCAACATTGGAAATTAGGAATTATTTTATTTTTTTAGGATCTCTTGTAAATAAATTTCAAAAGAACTTTAATAACATCAATTCATGTTTGAAAATCTATACGAATCGATTCACACATTGATTCATAAAGAATAATTTTTAAATTTTTTTTAATCAAAAGTTGGGATTTTTCTATGAATCAATTCAGTAGTTGATTCACCAACTAAAAGTTAGTTATTCTGTTACAATCAATTACAACAATTATAAAAGCCCAACTACTTTTAGTCTTCAACAAGTTTTCATAATTTTCTTGATCCTTCAAGTGCAAAAATCTCTGAGAAAAGTGCCAAACAAGATTTCTCTCTACCTCACAGGATTTCTAAGATGTAATCAAGAGATTCAAAATCAAAGCTCCATTGAATTCATCCTAGTTGTTTGAGATTTCATCTCAAACCTGTGATATTGTATTTCTTAATCTTTCTCATCTTTATTTTTCTATTTGAGATTTCTAAGGATTTAGAAATCTTATCTAGGTTAGCAAGAGCCAATTCTAAGTCTTGAGTTTGTTCTTAGGTTAGCAAGAAGCCTGTGTAATTTCTTGTGTTTTTATTTTTTAACTAGCCTTTCAAGAGCTCTGTTTAATCTTGATAGTTTTTCTTTATAAAGAGGTCTTCTGGTAAAGAATGATCCAGTGGAGTAAACTTAAATTGTGTTTTTAATTCAAGTTGAACAATTTTAAAAACTTGTGTCTCTATCTTTACTTTTCGACTATCATATTTCTAATCTTGCTACATAACTATTAACTATGTTGTTTGCATATTCACCAATTAATATTCTGTTATACTTCTTGATTAAAAAGAATAATTCACAATTGCTATCAAATATAAAAGAAGAATCCATTTCATACGAAAGAGTATATACATTCCCCAAAAGGAATAAGGGCAAGATCCATGATTTTCATTGTTTATCATTTTCTAATCTACCATGAGACCTGACAGCTGGTATCAAAGCATTGGCTCTTAATACTCCTTTTATTTGATAAGGATATGGATTCAAAATTGAATATTTTCTCTGACTGCCTATCTTTGAATCACTCACCTGCTTTTGATGCTGAGAATTTTGCATTTTGAAAATTTAAAATCAAGGTCTTTATAGAAGCTTTAGATAAGGATATGCTAGAAATACTTGAAACTGGTTATGATTGTCCTATGATATCTGTTAATGGAATCCTTAAGCCAAAATCCAAAATGCTATGTACTAATGAAAAGGAAAGAAAACATTTTCTTGCCTCCAAATTAAAATAGATCATTGTTAGTACACTGTCTGCTAATGAATTTCCAAGAATTTCAAAATGCAAAATAGGAAAAGAAATTTTACATATTCTTGAGACTACCTGCAGTTGCAAATCTGAAGATGAGTGCAAAAGAGAAGAACAACATTGTCTAATGGCCAAGCATAATGAAAATCTATAGGTTTTGCAGTATCCTTTTTTCTTTTTGCAATTCCTATGTGAGTGACTCTAATCGCAATTCTAATAATCAAATAGTTGATAATGATTCTAATAATCAATATGAAGAAATTTATGAAGCACTAACCAAAGCCAATAAGGAGATGAAGAAACTAAAAAGTTAAAATGAGAACTTGATTAAAATGATAGAGAAAATTGAAAAAGAAAATGATGATTTAAACATTCCGGGTGAAAAATTAGTTAGTGAGAACTATGTGAACATTATGACTCCTATAAGCTAGAGATAGAGAGATTGAATGAGATGTTACAAGGCTTTGCTGAGAGTAATGAAAAACTAAATGACATACTTGAAAATCAAAGAAAATTACAAAATAAAAATGATCTACGATATAGACAGCAGTAGCTTAAAAGATCTAAAAGGTGGAACCCTGCCTATATCACCTACTATTGTTGTAATCACACAAGTCACTATATCAAAGATTGTCTATTTAGGAATGGAACCTATTTTCTAAGGTCAAATGAAGAACTAGTATGGCTGCCAAAAATATCTACTACTAAGAAAGTTTTTGTTTTACCTACTAACAAGTTTGGACCCAAAACTTACTAAGTACCAGCCAAGCAAAATTGATTCTTTTTTATAGGTATGTGTGACAGAAAACAAAGCAATTCATGATGCAGAATAAAAGTTGCACTCACAATAAGACAGACTTTGATAAACTTTCTAGAAACTTCAGTAAATTCTCTTATCTTTCATATTTGATTTGTGTGTTGCAAGTACTAACTTAAGCATCAGAGATATTGCTGAGTTTGTTTTGTAAGAACATGAAGAGAATTTGAAACTTCAAGTGATTTAAGAAGCCATCCGATTGTTAAAATAACAAAAAAAACTTAGGAGAACAAAAACCTTAGAAAAAATGAACTTATTCTACACCTAATCGATTCTGATTTATCTAGTTTTTCATGTGTTTTTGAATTGATTCGCTTCTCGAATTTTGAATACTAAGAATCAATGCCTACATCGATTCAGTCAATTTTACCAACCTTTGGGAAGAATCAAAATTTTGAAATTTTTCTAAAAACTCCTAGATGAACCAGTTACCTAATCGATTCATAGAATATCAACTCATATATACACTGATGTCACAATCGATTCACTTATGAATTTTAATAAACAAATTTAAATCCAAATTAATTCATTAGTGAACTTTTGCTCTCTAAATTGATTCATGAATCAATTCAAGGCGTGATACTATATATACCAAAATCGAAGTTGAATTCATTCTATAATAACCCTTTAACGGCCCCTAGTCAATTCTCTTGACCTCTCCTTCTCAAAATCCCCAAAGTCTTCATTTTTAAACTGATTTTCACCAAATTTTTTCCACAAAAATATTAGAAACTTCATTTCTAAACATTATAACTAATTGATTTCTCCAAAAACATCCAAAATCAAAAACTCCTAAATCTAACCCAGAAACCCTAGGTACCAAAAAATCTATTCCTTCGACAATTACATTATAATGGCAAAAAGGATCAAGCTAGTAGCAAAACGCAAGGATAAATCACCAACAAAGGCCACACAACCAACTGAAGAAGAATCATTTTTCCAATCTTCAAACAAGTATGTTGGTTATCTCTCCTTAGAACATAGAAAAGCTGAATCCTTGAAATGCTTCAATGACCAACTACTGAAAACAACCCATTTACCTAAATTGTTAGCTAAATATAAGCTTCAAAATTTTCTGACTTTCGAAGAAATAACCTACTCAAGACTTGTAAAAATGTTTTATGCTAACTTAGCTTATGCTAATGGTAAATTGTCTTGTTATGTGATGCGTAAACATGTTGTGATTGATTTTGAATCTTTTACAAATGAATTTGGTATGAACAACTCAATGCCAAAGCTTATTGTAGCATCCTTCCCTAATTATAGTAAGGAACTAGCTATTAGAATGCTATTTCCTTACTCTACCCCAAAAGATGGTAGTGAAAAATTGCTAATAACTAGCTTATCTTCTGAAGACAAGATTTTGCACTATGCTCTGTGCAAGATAATTGTGCCAAGGATCACCAATTTCACCCAAATTGTGGAAGATGATTTATTTTTAATGCAGGTTATTAAAAACTAACTTGATTTCAACTTTCCATACTTTATTTTGAAATATGTGGGTGAATGTTCTAA
Source organism: Saraca asoca (assembly GCA_026873985.1). Classification (NCBI taxonomy): domain Eukaryota; kingdom Viridiplantae; phylum Streptophyta; class Magnoliopsida; order Fabales; family Fabaceae; genus Saraca; species Saraca asoca. The sequence continues at coordinate 18,214 of JANHAO010006916.1, forward strand.
ACGAACTGATATAGGTTATCTTCTTTATGGAATGATCCTGAAACCATTTTTTACCAAATCAAAAATAAAACTTTTTGATGAGATTTTATTTTCACCACCAAATGCAATCACAATGATTACTATATCACATTTTCATAAAATGGGTTTTAAAGAAAATAATTAAGGAAAATGGACTAAAAAAGTGTCTAGGCATACACAATCATCTGGACAAATCTCAAGCTTAGCTCGATCTTCTACTAAAGCTAAAGCCATATTAACTGAACTTATTGAAAGAATGCATAAGCACATAACCAATCAAATGCACAAAATGACTAATGCTTAAGAAATATGATTAGACCTTATGGAAGAAAGAATGTCTCATTTATAAGAGGAAAGCCAAAAAAGAGACAATGAGATAAACCAAAGGCTCAAATCTCTTGAGGTTCAAGTTCAAGAAATCAAATTAAGGCTATAACAACAAGATGAAGATAAAAAGCTTTAGAAGATTGATGAACCTCCTGTAAAGTAGCTTTGTTTGTGCTTGTTTGTTTTTCTGATGTGTATCCTTTAGTCCCATTTTCCCCTACCATTTTTTTTACCGATAATTATTATGTTTTTGCAACTATCTTTTGATATTGATGTAATTGAATTATGGTTTATATTTTATGGATATTTTGATACTTTTATGGATATTCTAATATTTTCTGGATATTATCTTTATGAATGTTGGATTCAGCTTTATGTTGATATTTAGATATTCCTAGATGATTTAGATGTTGTCATTATTTTAGATTTTATATTAATATATTGATTTACATTAAAATCCTAATTGATATTTTCTACCCTTTCTTTTTATATTTTTTGGTACATATTTTTCATTTTTCATATTATTACTTTTTGATATGCCAAAAGGGGAAGAAATATGGAATTTGTTAAAAATCCCATAAATTTTAGATAGCTATTTTCAAACTAAAATATCTTCTAATGAGATATTATTTTAAATTAAAAAGGAGAAAAAATTTCAAAAAAACAAGTTTCAAAAGGAAAGAAAAATTAAAAGTTAAAATTTTTATAATTTTCCTTAAAGATAACAATTTTTTTTTATTTTACTTTGAAACTAATCTAAAATTGTTTATCACCATCAAAAAGGAAGAGATTGTTGGCCTAGGTTACCCTAACTATACATATTTCTTGATTTTGATATTGAAAAACAATTTTAATCAAATCATTTACATTACAATTTGATATTATGTTTCACTACTTATTTTAATTTGTTTTGCAGGTTTCAAAGTACATATTTGTTATTCAAGAAGATCAACATTGGAAATTAGGAATTTTTTTTTTTTTTTTGGATCTCTTGCAAATGAATTTTAAAAGAACTTTGATTCAAATAAATAATTTCAAAATGAGGTAGAAAAACCACTTGAAGAAAGTACAAATTTTATAAAAACTATTTTACATATTATGAATCGATTCATACATCAATTCATCTTTGAAAATCTATATGAATCGATTCACACATCGATTCATGAAGAATAATTTTAAAAAAAAATTTTAATTGAATGCTGAGATTTTTCTTTAAATTGATTCAATAATCGATTCACCAACTAAAAGTTAGTTATTCTGTTACAATCGGCTATAATAGTTATAAAAGCCTAACTACTTTTAGTTTTCAACAAGTTTTCATAGTTTTCTTTACCCTTCAAGTGAAAAAATCCCTGAGAAAAGTGTCAAACAAGATTTCTCTCTACCTCACTGGATTTCTAGGATCTAATCAAGAGATTTTGATTAGATCTTGAATCAAAGCTCAATTGAATTTATCCTAGTTGTTTGAGATTTCATCTCAAACCTGTGGTATTGTTTTTCTTAATCTTACTCATCTTTATTTTTCTATTTGAGATTTCTAGGGATTTAGAAATCTTGTTTAGGATAACAAGAGCTTGTTCTAAGTCTTATGTTTGTTCTTAGGTTAGTATGAAGCCTATGTAATTTCTTGTGTTTTTATTTTGAACTGGAATTTTAAGAGCCCTATTTAATCTTGATAGTTTTTCTTTATGAAAAGGTCTTCCGATTAAGGAATGATCCAATGGAGTATACTTGAATTACAATTTCAATTCAAATTAAACCACTTTAAAAACTTGTGTCTTTGTCTTTACTTTTTTACTATTACATTTCTAATCTTGCTACACAACCATTAACTTTGTTGTTTGCATATTCACCAATTAATATTTTGTTATACTTCTTGATTAAAAAGAACAATTCATAATTTCTGTCAAATATAAAAGAAGAATCCATTTCATACAAAAAAGTATATACATTCCCCAAAAGCAATAAGGTAAGATCTATGATTCACTGTTTATCATTTTTTAATCCACCACGGGACTTGACAAGACCCTCTACAAATGCACTTTCACGTGTATTTAATCATTGTGTATTTAGATGTGTTAGCCTTCGAGGTTGTTAGGCTAGAATACTCTAAGTTACACATTAGTTTTAATGTTGAAAAAGCAATTATTATCTAACAATATATTTTAGTGTTTTTGAATCTATTTTTCAAGATCAAAGAAAGTTCAAA